>JASDQU010108176.1:162273-179451 GCA_032191745.1 Picea mariana | reverse complement strand
TAAAAGTGGTCAAAGTGCTCATATTGATTGACCCACCCCTCAGTATTCAAACAATTGGTATCAGATCCAGTTCCTTTAGGAAATAGTTTAGCCATTGGAAAGAAGATCATGGAGAGAAACAATTTGTACAAGAATGGAACACCACAATTAAATGGTCTGAATGGTCTGGAATATGAAATGTGGAGCATAAGGATGAAAACCTCTTTACAGTAACAAGGATACAATATTTAGCACTCAGTTGTTATAGGGTACACTACTACAAAGAAACATCCAAAGACTGCAACCAAGAAGGAATTTCAAAAGAACAACAAAATAAAAATGGATTTTATCTTGGAAGGATTACCTGATTCAGTAAAAAACAAAGTGGGAAAGCATTCATCGGCTAGAGAAATTTGGGATAAGCTACATAATCTATATTTTTTTCCCATCAGAGAGCCATAGAATTATAAAGTATATGCATATATAGAACAAGAGTAAATATGCTCATCATGCTAGACATATTCAAAAGAAGAAGATTGTGAAGAAAGAATAATAGATCTTGAAGCATAACTAATCAGTTCTTTAGATAAACTAATGAAATAAAGATAAGAAAGGAAGTCACTCAAGAAAGAATTAAAAAGGATAAACGAAGGTGTTCAAAGTTCCAAAGAATCCCAACCAATCACCATGAATCTAAAATATCAGCTAGAAGAAGCCATAAGGATTGAAGAAACTCTCAACAATCATAAACAAGGTTTAGAAGCAGAAATAATATCACAAGAAAAGGAGGCAGAGCATAAGAAACAAGTCAAGGAAAACGATATTGAAGTAGAATCCAGTAAACAAGAAAGAAGATCCAACTTGAGGAAGAAAAGAGAATGGAAGAAGTCATGAAGATTCAAATGATGAAGAAAGAATAAGAGGTTGAGAATCTTGAAGAAGAAGTTGTCACATTGAGAGTTTAGATCTTCAAGCTCAGCAAGAATGTTGAAGAGAGAGAAATATCCATATCATTAGTAAAGAATGTTGAAGAGAATTACTCCAGGTTTCCAGAAAAGGAGAATAAAGAAAAGGGTAAGAGTTATGTTAAAGTACTCAAAGGAAGGAATCATGGTCAACAAGAATTAAAGAATAATGAGTATGATAGAGATACCTATCCAAGAAGACCCTCTACATTCAGACAACAAAGAATCTTCAATCCTGGTGAAGGAATAAACAAACGGTAATATTGTGATCAACCAAGGAATGAATTCAGAAGAACTACACAACAAAGAAGATCATTCACTCATAGGTATGAAAGTTACTTTTATGGTTATTGTTTTGATTTTACTAACTTTGGACATAAGGCGGTAGATTGAAGAGGATATGGAAGAAGTTTTTAGATGAGAAATACCTATTTTTCCCCATACAATATTGAATGTTACAAATTCCACAACTATGGACACATAACACGTGATTGTAGAAGTGTGATAAAGACTTCCATGAAGCAAAACACTGATATTAGATACAAGAAGACTTGGAAAAGAAAAGAAAGGCAAGAAGAACAAATAAATGAGAACAATTTCCAGAGATCGTAGGATATGCAATAGTATGAGGAAGAGAAGAAGAGTAAGTGAATAAATAATAGGTCCCAAAGATCATAGGGTTTACGATAGTATGAGAAATAAAAGAAGAGCAGGTGAATAAAGAACAAGCCCAAGAAATCACACTCTTAGGATATATAGTAGTTCAAGGTCATGATGAATCTACAGGAAGGAAGGAAGATGTCAAAATCCAGGAAGAGGATGAAAAGGAAGAAGTCAAAGTTCAAAAAGTTGATGAATCTACGAGCAAAGATGAATATTACTCTACATCATAGCGGATATTTTCCTGAGACATCTGGCCTGGAGACTCCTAGAAATATGGATATTGAATAAGGGGAGTATATGCAATAACTACTACATATCATAGAATTATCTTTTGAGCATCATGAAGTATTTGCAGAGATATATTTAGAGAAATCAGATAGAAGAAGTACATAATGATAGATTGATAATTTGAGAAGTAGCCTTCCCACATAGATATCAGAAGATCACCATTGAAACACTTCCCGGGAAGGGATACATTCAGTACAAGTTGTCTTGGATATGTAGAGTTTGATTTGTAGATAGAGAATATCAGTTGACATATTTGATTTAGTTTGAGAAACAATAATATGTGATGATCAATTGTAACAAATAAGTATTCATAGTACAGTGACAGAAGGGACAACATTATGGATATTTGAGTAGAAGAGTTATGGATAGTTTGTGACACATGGACATTGATGGATTCATGATATGCTTAGCAGGTAGAAAAAAAATGGGTAAGATAAGATGCATATCAATGTATTTACAATTGGAATTAGTAGAATCAATGGAATCAATGGAATCAATTGAAAATTGGAATCAGTTTTTCACAGAAAGGAAAGTCCTGAAACATGGAAAGAGAATTCATCAGCAGAAGCTATATCGTCCGAAGGAAATCATTCAACAACATGGTCAAGTGTAAATGACAAGTGAATGAATAAATCAAGTAACTTTGAATGATTTTTGTATATGTAAGTGAATTTCAAGAGGAAGCACCAATGGACAATAAGAAACACTGGAGGAGAGGAAAGGAAACATTTACAGGTAGCCCCACATTGATATACACAACATCTTGCAGAGAAGTCAAGGGAAGAGAAATCATTAGAGAAATATATCTAGAAAGAAAGATCAGTAGAATCCAGATAGGGGGATACATATGAATAGGGAGAGTTACCCTTTTGTCAAAAGAGGGAGAGTAAGAAAAAAGGCATGGATACAAAGAGAAAGAACAAAGGCATGGAAATAGAGAGAAAGGAAATATGCACGAAGAAAGGTGGAGCAGCCCCAAAGAGAGATACTCTTTTCCATTGATGTCGAATGGGGAGATATGGGAGAAATTTAATGGATATAGAGGGAGAAATGGTGATAGGTGGAGAATGAGTATGAGTATGCATATGAGAATGAGTGTTTCTATCAATGCATGGCATTAGTGTTTCCATCAATTCTAAAGTGGGATATTGTTGGATAGTTTGTTTCGATAGTTGGTTGTCATTGATGTCAACCCTTGGAGAAGTCCATAATCCCTTGAGACATGGTTTCTATTGATGGTGAGTCATTTTTCATTGATGGTTGATTATTTGGGAAAGTTTGAATAAGTTTACAAGGAGCCCTAGAGGTGTGGCTATGGAACCCAAAGTTGGTTGAGGAATATGGAAATGAAGGATATAGTAAATGCAGGTACAATACTCATAGATGGATAATAATCATCATATCATTTCTCGTGATATGTGGTACACCACATGGTTCCTCACGGTAAGGGAGATATGGCATTCTCAGTTTACATTCTCAACTATGGAGGATGTATATTTTTTGACAGGGCTCCCTCTTCAAGGAATGGCCCTACCTGCTGACCCCCAGCTTCCAGGGGATGTTAGGTTGATAGACCTAGAGAAATTGGAGTGGTGGTATCTTTTTTATTCTATCTTCCCCTAGTCATAGAGGTGGTGTTGGCGATTGGGGGTGAGGGTGGTGTTGTCAGAGTTAGTACTAGAATCTGCATCAGGATTCCCTCTGATTGGGGAGGGAGGGATGGTTGAGGAACCCTCACAAGTGGGTGTAGATACCATACTAGAATGGTGAGAACCATGTTCGGAAGGGTTAGCGTTGTGGCCACCTAAAAATCTTGTACTCCTAGTGGGGGATAGAAGAAGAGAATATGAGTGATGGCTTGGGGAATTGTCTCCCAAACCAGGATTTTCCCCTGGGGAAGGGTGAAATCGGGGATAAGTGGTGTCATAGGGTTCTCAGGTAATTACTGAGGTAATTTTTCTTCAACTGGTGGGACGTTGAGGGGTGGAGAAGCCTCAGTGGGAGGGATGATATCTCCATTTTTGGTTTCGTTAGAGGATACAACACACACTTGTGCTAAGGGGTGTATGAGAGGCAGTGCTCCATGGTATGCCCTCAACAAGGATGGGTCTTTGAAAATTATGGGGGCCATATCCATGAGTGGATATGCATCGTAACTAGTGCAGACAAGAGGTAATATGTTATCGATGTTGGAGGAGTGGTTGGGCTCGTAATGTGAAACTTGGTCGATGGTGATGATCTTCCCATTGTGGGGGAACATCATTGTTCGAAACACAGAAGAGGCCACGACCTTCATAGCGTACATATAGCTACGTCCAAACAAGATGTTGTAATTGAGTGGGGCATCAATAAACTCAATGTCGATAAGGATGGTTTTCCCCCCAAGTTCAACAGGGACATTTTGAAAGGACCCTTCAGGGGAGGATGCTCGCCCATCATAAGCTCTTAAAGCGATGGAAGATGGTATTAGATCAAGGGAGCCAAGTTTCTTCCATACAATTTTGGACATGATGCATGTGGATGCACCTTCATCAATGATACATCGATGAACCGTGATGTTCCTAATCTTGAATGGTACCTAAAAATCTACCAAAGCGGGGAGGCGAGGTTCCCCATAATCTAGATCAAATATGATCAGTCTATTATTAGCTGGGTAGACTGCTCCCAAGGAAGAAAGCAAGGATTTCTGTTGGGTTGGACAATTTTGGAGGACTTCCAATACCGACATGGATGCAGGAGATTTTGCCAAGTCATCAACTAGACTATAATTATGTGCCACCCTAGCCTGAGGGCTATTGACATTCTGTCGTAACGGTATGTGAGGGATACAGATGGGGGGTTTAGCGTTAGGGCATGGAATCATCAGAGGTTGTCCGGATGTAGCTGGAGCTTCTTCCGAAGTGGTGGGAGTATCTTCAAAGGATGTATTGTATTGATTATTGCATGTTTGTAGAAGAATTTCTTCTTCTCTAGTGAGGAGGATATTGTGATCCGTTGGGTTGCAAGGGTTTTGATACTATCCATTTTTTGGTGGAGCAGGGTGTACCTCATGTTGCATATTCATCACACCTTGGTGTGGAATAGGGTTTTGAAACACCGTCCATGGTGGTTGTTGCAAATACTATTGTGAGGCCTGCTGAGGGGCAAGTGACACTAGTGGACGTGGTGCATTCATGGAATCTTTCATCCATTTAAATTCAACAATTTGGGGGAAATGGTGAGTATAATGACCATGCTCACCGAAAAGAGAACAATCGAAGATTGTCCAGAGGTTTTTATTTTTGTTCCTACCTTGGCATTTTTTATTATTATCCCCTTGGGGGTTTTGGTTACCCTGATTCTGGTTGCCCCCAACAAGTTGTTTTTGTTGGGGGTTATTTCCTATTGGTCCTGGGTTATTATTGTTTTGGTTTTTCCCTTTCTTCTTGGCATTGTTCAACTGATGGGCCGAATTTTCCGTATTCAGATGTTAAACATTTTCAAATTGATTAATGGGAGAGGGTTGAACAAAGTTAACACCGGTGTGTGGATGTCCTTGTGGATGAGTAATCAACTGTGGAGGACTAGGAAATGGAAAATATGGATTTCTTTGTGGCAACAATCCATATGCTTCATAGGAAGGAATAGCACTTTCACTAGTGCCCAGGTTATAAGAGTAGGTAGAGGGGGTACCTAAACTTGGTTGAGATTATGGGCGCATCATGGGTGCCGACAAGGGTCCACTCATGGGTGGAGAAAGTGCAAAAGGGTATGGTTGTTGATAAGGGGGAGGAGGGTAATAAGGTGGCCCTCCATATATCGACATATATTGGGGTATATCATACATAGGTGGTGGTTGGATGTACGGGTTGTGGTGTGTTGTGGTACCAATCAATCCATCTACCACATGAGACATCCCAGGTTTTTCCTGGCTAAACGGTATGGGTCTCAGTGCGTTAGGTATTAATATGTATAAGTAACCAGAATGAGCATAAATGAGGTCATACTATTGAGCCTTGCTGATGGCTTCCTCTTCAGATTGGAGGAAGGTGGATGCCACATATTTTTCAAGGATAGAGATGAGTGATTTGAGAAACCAATCGAGGCATTGTTCTTTGGTGGTTTCTTCTTTGCATAAACTACGTCGTCGACACCATTCGTGAATGTGGTTGGTGATGTGTGTAGCCAAGGTTTGCTTGTGCTCAGAGAGAAGTTCTAGACCAGTTTCATGATGAACTGGTAGTTGAAAGAAGGCCAAGAATTCTTTGGCCAAGGATTCAAAAGTCACATGGGACCTTGATTTTTCATCTACATACCACTTGGATAATGGGCCAATGAGTGTGCACTGAAATAACCTTAAGTGGATGGAGTCATCCATGATGTTTTTTGAAGAGAACCATAAGTGCAAGGTCATGACATGGTTGGATAAGTCCTCCCCAAATTTTCCTTCAATTTTTGGAATGTATGAAGGTAGTTTGGTAGGCATAGCGGGCCATGTGGGGTCATGCAATATAGGGTCCTTTGTGAGTTTAATCAAATCATGGATGTTGAGGGATGCCAAATATGGAAAGGGGAGTGGTGTTGGAGGATTAGTTCTAGCCATGGTTGTACTTCTCCAACACCACTCCCCTTGTGAAGGAGATCTAGTGGATGGTTGGCCTTGGGAATTGGACCCAATTAAAGTGGAACCAAGCAAGGTTGATCCCAAAATAGTATCACTCATAGGGGTATGAGATGGTTGAGCCTGTAAGTTGGAAAGACTAGGAACTCCTCCTTGGATAGGAGGGATATTTTGCAAGCATCTGGAATGACGAGGATTTTGTGGGTCCCCTATGATGTCCGACTAGAAAAGTGGATGTGTGAAAATGGTGATGAGAGAAATAAATAAACAAGAGACTTGTATAATTTGGACCTTCACACTATATCTCACAATCACATGTAATCAAATGAGCATCATACATAAATAAAAAATAAGAATACATGTGGGTAGGTGGATTTTTTCTGTGTGGGAGAACAAAGAAAACAAGTGCTCGTGTCCTAAAAAGATATAATTTCCTTCATCTCAATTAGAAATAGACCTTCCAATATCACTCAATAATGGGGTTTGAAGCCACCAAAAGAGGAACTAGTGAAGGATGAAACAATCAGTTATAATGAGGGGTAGAGGGTGCATATCCCGAAAGAGCTGGCAATATTTCCCAATAGCCACACAAAATTTGATCAAGGTGAAATTGCAGCCCACAATTGCCACATGGTTATATGTCCTAAAATTGGCCACTAGGTACCTTGGTCAAAGTGCGGCATTTAGATTTTTATCCTCATAAATGGGTCACGGGTTGGATCCCTTCCAAGATTTGGGTGACTTAAGGGGTGACGCACAGAACAACTGGACCTTGGCCTTCAACCCTTCACAAGTATATCCCTACCTTATGGTGTTAGGAACACTTGACTTGGAGGATTTTAAAGTTCCCTATTTTTCAACTTCTAATGTTTGAAAAATGTGAGAACTAGATAATGGGGGGTTATTTGGATGCCTACCCCTGAGATCCTACATAGACTAAAAAATTATTTTTGCACCTCCTGCGGAGGAAAAATTAGTGATTTTATAGAACAATTTTAGATGTGGTTGGTTGAGAGATTGGGGTTGTGAACCAATCTCGTTTGAATTAAGTGGGTGTGGATAATTTCTTCAAGAAATAGTGGGATGTTTTGGAATCCCTTTGGAGGAAACCTACTTCAACCTCCACAATTCGAGATGAAATTATGTGAGTGAGGAGTGACTTTGTGTGTGAGAAAATGATAAAATGTGCCAAATTTTAATAAGTAAGGTGTCAATTTGAAACATGTGGACTTCCTGTGGTCCTTAAAAATCTTTATTACCTATCTTTCTAGATGTCATCGGTACAACCTTGCGGAATTTTAAAAGCACTAAAGAACTAGCATGTGGACATATGGGTCCTTACCAATCCTTTAAAATCCCTAATGTGATTTACTCTAGGAAATATTTTAAGAACCTATCCTAGATTGTAAGGTTGCGGGCATATATGGGCCTGTTACTTTGATCTTTAAACTCTCCTAGTGATGTAAACTAAGAAAGTAATTTCAAAAACTATCCTAATTTTGCAACATGTGGGCATGTATGGGCCCTTACAAATTTAAGATGTTTTGAAAAGAAACTAAGATGAACCCTAGGGGGGCTTTGTCCTCTCCTAAATATTTTGTTTAAGGGAGATGAAATGTCCCCTTAATCACCTTTCTGATTCTCAAGATCACTCTATGGTGTGAGAGAAGAGCATACTAAATGATTAAAGTTTGATTTTTGGTCCCAATGCAAGTGTTTTTATATGTGATAGTAAAGAATCTCAAATTAACTTTTACAATCAAAACAAACCATCCATGTGGCAACTCAAAGCACAAGAGGAGAAATATGGTTTTTTTTAACCCCCTAAGTTCCTATGTTTTGACTAACCTTTCATGTAGGAAAGGAATCTAAGTGAAGTGCATTTATAATTTGCATAAAATCAAGATTTTGAAGGCTAGGGGCCTTCAAATCATCACAATGTTGAAATTATGGACATATGCGTAGGTTACAGTTTAGATAGAGGCGCAGTGGGCACACAATTCACATAGAACATAAGACCTTTTGGTGCACTGTGCATAGAGAAACAAAGTGTTGTTGGGACACAATGCTTGGAATTCACATATGTGGGCTGGAACACCTGCGCATGTTCTGATACGCATTGGGGGGGGGATTTTAAGTGGAATTCTCCTCATCCAAGTCCAAACTTAGCTCTTGACACATAAGGTTAGGCCAGTTATGATCTTTGCAAGGCAAATGGATAAAAAAGAACTACTCAAACAACCCAAATAGGGAGGAAATTGATAACTTATCCCCAATATGGTCGCCAATATGTTGTGTATGTTTCGTCACTTGGGTGAGAAAAACAAGGGAACTTACAAGTCTAGTTGGGCATGCTATACAAGAAAAAGGTTAGTGTACAAATTAAACAATCCAAGAACATGAAATAAACAAACAACTAAGGGAATAACTAAAGAAATAAAACTAAAATGCATAAGAAACTTTTAACCAAAATCAATCAACCAAATGACCAATGGTTATGCCAACAATGGATAACTATATTTGTTGGCAAACAACATAGATAAAGGATGAATTATGGATCCTGTCTTCCTTCTTGGGAGGGCTCTTGATTCCCCTATTTGAGATCTCTTCTTACAATGATAAAATAGAAAGAAAATGGTGAAGAAATCCAAGCCTATTCCATCAAGAGGTGAGTGGAATAGCTTATTGATATGTTTCTAGAGTGCTCCAAGAATAAAAGGGGTTTCTTGAGGGAGGATAGAGGCAGCATAACAATACTATGAGATTCTTAAATTCTTAGTGCACTCATGGCCTCCATTTATTGCATGCCTTTGAGGCAACATCCAACTAGTCTTTAGTGTGAACAAGGGGCCCTTTAGGGCACCCTTAGGTCTTTGACTAGCCCCCCATTCGGATTCAACTTGAATTTGAGGTTCAAATCAAGTTGGGAGATAGTCCAGAAGTGGGTGAGGGGGTGACAAGAACCATAAATGCATCATTCATAGGAGTGTGTGGCTCTTCTCATACACAATCGCGCATATGGAGCATTGTGCGCTCTATGAGCTTCTTTGGCCCATGCACTGTGTGCATGCTTCCTTTAGTGTTTCAACACATGTCAATTTTTTGACTAGTTGTATAGTTGTTTCCCCTTGGAAATGTATTTTTGGTGCTGCAGGTGAACTAATAGGTGTTTGGATATGTTGTATTCCTGTAACCATTTTCATGCAATGTTGAAAATGAAATTTTAGTGATAACAATGATCATCATGACATGCATCTATATTTTGATACTCCATTCCAATGTCTTTCATAATGGCATGTAAATATTGATATGTGGGAGATAAAATATTTGACGAGGGTAACATAAATTGACCTAACAATCTAAAACATAAAAAATAAATAGTTAATGTAAAGAATAGTAATTGTAAATATTTCATTTTTGTTTTACACATTAATTAACAGTAAAAAAAATAGGGAAAAGTCAACCTTTATGTAGATGTGAAGAAACATATTACATACCTTAGGATCCATGTCATACAAGTTTTTGACAAATGATTCGTAACTTTCAAGTTCACCAACAATATTGTAGTGGAGAGAATATTTTCTCTTGACCCTTTATAATGTCATTTATTTTTCGTTTCAATCAGAGGTCCATCATAAATACCATCACTATTGTCCCCATGATCCTCATTTGGATGACCGAATAAGTCTTAGATCACTTGATTTGTCCCATCATCTTGAACTGTGTTATTATTGTCATCTACTTCCATGGGATCATTAACTTGATCTTAATTATCTGCTTCAAGTTCTTCATCTTGTACTACAACATCATTTATGCTACTACTTGGTGCTTTGTGCATAAAGTTAGGGGGGAAATCTAACTTTATAATTACAAACAATCATGAAAACTTAGTGCATGTATAAAACAATATAAACGTTTGAGAATACAATAAATATTAAAACAGATAATGAATGTATATATAGCTAATCACCATGGGATGATATTCATTTGATACCCCATCCATGTGCCCATATTTTCTACAATGTTTTTTAGTTGTTTCTATTAAAACTCTTTCGGGATGTCTAGTACAACAATTTTTGCAAGGGAAATAACATTTACCATCACCATTTTCACCCTCTTTAATTCTTTTCCCAGCTCTAATGTTTTCCAACATTCTTCCCCACAGACATATACTGAAAAAAAATACATGTTTTTCGTTCGCCAAGAAGACCCGCTTAAACCCTTTTTGAAGTGTCATTATTATAGAAAACTTGTCGCAACATCCGTAAAATGAAATATATTTATAGATTTTATAACATCACAATTCCAATGATAGTTGACCAATTCAAAGTTGACTTGCTCAAATACTAGGTGACCGTTGGGAGGGGGAAAACCAAGTTTCCATAACATCACAACTGCGACGACTATTTTACCAACGTCGCAAGAGAGACAAAAATCCAATGGCATCGTAATCGAGACGTCTTCGTCACAATAGTGACATGTGTTTGTATTATGTCTCACTTGTGACATTATCAAGCAATATGGAGAAAAATTTAAAATTTCCTCTATTTTTCAACAGTGTGGCCAATTTTGTCCATAACGTCGCAAATAGAACATTGAAATTTTTCCAATATGTACTAGTGATGCAAGGATGGTTGCACAACATTAGTATAAAGTTTGGGATCCAGAAGGACTTCAACACTTTTTGTTCCTTAAGAGTCTGATGAAAGAGAATCCTGCCTCCAAATTCAACTTGGTTTGGTTATACCTAGGGGTCTTGAGTTTATTTGAATTTAATTGTGTAATTGATGAAAATTCCTATGTTTGAAGGAATTCTATAAAAATTTTATTAGTTGTGGAATGCATTGTAATTAAGTTAGTCCTCGAGAGTTGAGTACTTAGAGAGATATTAGGGTTGGTTGTATCTCTCTTGAGTATAATGTGGATCTAGAATGAGGATTTAGTGGATTTAGAGGATCCTAAAGATTTATTGGTTGAGGGAATTGTGAATCTGCAACCTATTAAGGTTTGTATAAGTGATTTTAAGCCTATGGGCATGAGGTGTGACCAATTGAAAGGAAATTAGGACAATAGTGTAGAGAATGTTGAAAATTCCATTAAGAGGCCTTATGTATTCCTATGTACAGTATATTTATAGTCGAGTAATGGGAAAACACTCTTTTTTGAGTGTTATATGGAGTTGATAAATTGAATATTTATGTGTGGATTGTGTGTGTTTGAATCTTTGCAACATTGAATGTCACATGTGTAAATATTCAATAAGTTGAGAATTCCCTTCTTGAATCATATGTGTAGGTATCGATTAGAAAGAACATGTATGGATTGTGATGTATTGGTTATCATGACATGATCAACAATGATCCTTTAAATTGATCAAAATCAAGGAGGAACAAAGTAGGAATTTAAATTATGTGCATAGAAGAGGATAAGTACAATGAGAAAACACTTTTTCAGACATATAAGAACAACATCCATGGATTAATATCAAGATTTGATCATGACCATCAATGGTGGTTCTCTAGATTATAACTGTGCATTGAAAATGGATGGACAATATTAGATATCAGAGGGAGGTCTATTTAGATAGATGGCTAGCATCCATCCTAATTTTTTGATCTGAGTGGTAAAGACTTTTGGAGTAGCGTATTCGAAGTATGCATCAGTAGATAACCCTGATGAGGACAAGTCTTATATATGGTGTATATCAATTGGAGAAGAGATCGATGATTGTGGTCATATTTCGTTGTAATGCTTTCAAAGTGCATGAGAGTGAAGAAATCCAATGAATGCAAAGTGATGAATGATGGATATTGATTTGGAATAGATCATATGGAGGGATTAGAAGAGGATCTGTAGTGATATCCCATTTGTTTTCAGAGAAAAACCATTGGATTCAAGCAGTTGGAGTAATTTTTATATAAGGATAGTGATGAACGGTGGAGATCTGTTTGGGATGATATAGATCATTATTGAGGGAGCGACATGTGGTGAGAACTGATTGGTGCTCAGAATAGACATATCAGATTCAGTTAATAGAAAGAAATTTGATAGAGCAATGTCGATCAACGGATCATATTTAATTGGGGTTAGATATATGAATCTCTTAGGACGAGACACATGGCAGGTCACTAGAAGACATGTTTCGGCTGATCGAGACCCAAACATCGCATCAATGAATGAGGTAAGGACACATGGTAGTAAATTTCACAAATTAGAGGAGGACACCTGGTAGGCCTGTGCAGGTTGACCGAAGAAGATGAAGGCGCAATGGAAGTGATGGGTGATGATTTGTGACTGTTAGATCATACGATATATCAACAGGGGAGAAGCATGTAACTATCAGAGTTCAATGAGAAGGAGGTAAATTGCGAAGTGGAAGTTTCATAGAATTCAGGCTAGCGGGAGTCTAAACAAGAAACTCTAATACAAAGGAACTGGACGTTGAATCATGACCTTCCATTGGGATGCATTCAAGAACATTGATAATCTTCCGATTAGGGGTAGTCAACAGTGAGTATTGAAGACTAGAATAGTTTGAGGTGCATTATGGGTCATCCATCATGTGTTTTTATCAACGATAGTGATTGAAAGTTGAAGATTTCAATAAGCTCGCAAGAAAAAAAATGCTAATCACCAAGTGTGAAGATTGTGGACATGGCCTGAGGTCACATGGAGTAAGCACCAAAGCATAAGATCTTAAGGGTGTTCAATAGAGGATTCATCACTCAGTCACAAGGGAATAGTGCCTGGTTTGGAGCATTATTGAATGGTGTGAATAACATAGCATTCTGAACTTTGTTGAAAGGAAATTTGAGCCCGCGTGAAGGTTAGAGAGTAGTTCTACTTCAAAACTGCAACAAAATTAAATCAAAGAATTATACATATTGTAGGTTTAAGGTTGGGAGGTCATCAATGGATCTTGAGGGGTAGAGAGGATGGAGATATATTGGTAGTGGGACAAATATGGGGAATAAATGTTGTCTTTTGAATTTGAACTTTCACCACCTTTTTGGATTCCCAATATTTTTGAGAGGATTCCAACCAAGTAGTAGGATACTCCATTAATACTTGAGCGTGTATCTCTTCCTTTAGACCACTAATAGATCATTCCATGAAAAAGGTATCTAATAGGCCTTTAGAGTGGATGGTGAGTTTCTCAAAAGAATATATGAACTATTTAACTATACCAAATTGTTTAATCTTAGCCAATCAACCCAAATAATGAGTTTTTGTTTTAAAACGTTCATAGAAGTCTGAGACAAATTGTGTCCAAGCAATATAACCTTGATGGGAGTTCTTATTCCATTTCCACCATTTCCAACATTCAATATCTAAATATAAAAAACCTTCATGCAATTTTATTAATTCATTTGTGATGCAATGTAGGAAAAACAATGTCCCATCTCAGTGACCAATCCTGTCGGGTTGAACCCATCAAATTTATTGAGATCCACTTTAGGGGGTTTGTTCCACATTTGAGTCATATGGTCATGAACAAATGGGGTAGCGAGAGGATGTCAATAAGAGTTCACATTGGGTGGTTTATTACCTATAATGATCAAAGTTCCATAATCATGCTCTCCACATGAAGGGGGTAATTCATGGGGTGTTTCAAATACATGGTCATGTTTGTTGAAAACTAACTACAAATAAGAATGAATTTGTTGTGTCAATATATCAAAAAATTGGATGAAAATGAATTGGGCAATAATTCCACAATGACATTTCTTCACGACCTTCTCCATATGAGATACAATAATTTCTAGTGATCTGACTTGGAGACATTTGATGTTATTTTTATGTTTGTCCTTATTGAAACTCATGTATAACTCATCGAAATCTATTTTAATGGGCATGATACCCCATCGCATAGGGGTAACTATGGTTATTATGTCTGGAGGCCCATAGGTAGAATACATGGAGTGTTGAGAGCCACATTGACTAGCATAGCCCCACAGGGCCATTCTTATTCAATGATGTGTCATCATACATCACGAGTAGCAAAGACACATCCATCACACTAACCTGGCCCTAAAGGACAACAGGTCTTTCTTCATGAGGTAATAATTCCAGTATCATGGTAAGGGTCACTCTAATAATTGAATCATTTGAACTTGTTGCAAATTATTATTTCTTGATTACATAACATTTTCTTAGAAATTATACTCTTTTCCTTATTTAACCTTGGTGGTGTCATTTCATCCTATTAAGTTGGTAACCCTTTAGGATAGTGTTTTATTGGGGGTTTCCTTGAATAATCATTGTCCATTCTCAATCATCCTTATCACCTTCCATGCTCTTTCCATTATGTTTACTCATATTTTGGGATTTTCGGGTGTATTGACCCAAGAAGGGATTGTACCTCATTTGTTGGGAAGAAGGGGCAGAATGCCTAGAGAGAATGTAATTGGAAAAAGATAAAAGAAAAATTATAACCTTCTATATGCTATCCCAAAGATCTCTTGAGAACAATGAAATGTTTCTTCTAAAAAATCAAAGACCTATAAGAAACATTTTTATATTATATAGATGTCCCACTTGTTGAGGGATCTACACAAGTGTGTTACAACCTTTTATTTACCCCTATGCAACTATGTGTACCTCTCCCTTCAAGTGACATTGTGGTACTACCTCCCAAGTCTTATGTTACCCATTTGGAGTACCCAATTGTTCTGGACTTTAATTAATTAATGGAAAATAAATGGGCATGGAAAAATGATGCATTGAAACTGAAGGTGCATCACACCCTCTACAAAGGCACCCATAAATGAGACACTATGAACCCTTGAATGTCATTAACCCCATGCCTAAAATTATTTCCCTGGTCCACTTTATCTTCTTTACATGAATTAGATAGGTTTTTATCAGGATTTACCTTCGACTTGGGGATTGACTAGCCAGATATGATGTCTTGAAACCCTCCCAAACCTAAATTTGCCAAATTGTATAACATCTTTGATAATTTTCTCAGTTTGAAAAGGGGGGTTTGATACACATGTTTGGGAGGTTTTATTATTATATGTGGCTTACTTAGCATGATTCCTGTGAAATATGGATCCTTGGAGGGCGTACATATTTTTCTTTGCAAGAAATTTCTCGGTGGACATATATTCGTGAATAGATGACTTGTTCAGACCTTCATGGGGATTTGAAGCCCAAGGATGTGTGTAGAGACCCCACATATGGGGAAATATGGTGATCATTATTGCATAGGAAGTCATTTCTTTTGGGAGCACTTTGGCAGGCCTAGATGGAGGGTTCCCACCTTCTCCCACCTAGATTCTATCCTTTGGATGCTTGGACGTCACTTACCTAGATTATTATGACACCATGAAGAAGACTAGGCTTTGATCATATGCAAGGGGGCTATGGAACAACGTTTTGGAACATGTGGCATGGTTAGTGGCCTTTGCAGGCCCAACATTCCATCAGGCCAGGGTAATGTCATCCCTTATAGGGTGACGTTAGGAATGTTACCCATTTGGAGTACCCAATGATTCTTGGATCCTAACGTCACCCTAGAAGGGATGACATCACCATTTAAGAGTTATTGGTTGTAAAAATTGAATTTATTTTAATTTTAATGAGCAAATTAAGGAGTAAGTTGAGATTTGTCAAAAGACACAACTTTTGGTTAATAAGGCTAGGATTTCCCATATAAATATGGCTAGCCTAAATCATTTTTTCATCATAACTCACCTCTCACAAGAGGGAGGACTGAATTTTTCATCCTAGAGGCATTAATGGATGAAATTAGTAAGGCGCACCACTTGGAGACTTTATTATGGATGCTTGTTGATTATATTTGGTGGAAATTTCTGCAACTAGGTGTTTATCGCTTGATTATTCTTGGTGAAGTAAGTAGAATATGCAATTTCTCTTCATTATTTGAATAGTTATGGTATATTTTACTTGGTCGTATTTAATATTATGAAATTTATTTCTCTTAAAACCCAGGAGAGGGACATAAAGTGCTTCTTCCTCTCTCTAGTCTTTGCCACTTGTTAATTGTCAAAAGGATATTTTCTAGATAGGCTTCTAAATACCAAACGTGTTATCCCTTTAGAATTTTGTTCTACAACTTATTGCAAATAATTTTCAAGAGTCTAAGGAGGGGGGGATTCACTAGGGCCTAAGAGTTTTTACACTCTATTGCATTCATCTTTGAAGAATTAAATGCTTGAGGCCTTGAAGTGCCAACACATCTAGCATTTATTTCTTTATCCTTTGACAAGTATTACCATTTGTTTCTCCAAGTTAATTTTCTACTTTAATTGAATCCATAATCCCAAAAGGAATTGATTTGTACTTTCTCTTGTTAAGAATTGGTCAAAAAGACTCAAACTTTATTCTCTCAAGCCTTTAATAACTATCTCTAACCCTAGCTTAGCCTATATTACTAATCTACTTGTTGTTGTTGCAAAACATTCCTACAATCATACTAATTGTTGTAATTTTCTGCATACACTAACCTAGCTCATAGATAACTCACTTAGAATTTTCTTGTGACAAATGTTAATCAATCTATGTGATAAATGATAAGTTTTTATTGTGTTTTCTTGCAAATTTGAGCACTAATTGTTGTGGATGTTATAAAACATTTATTGTTGTTGTGAATTGATAACGTATTTCAATTTCATATCAGCCAACATACATATTGATTGTTTATTGTCTATTGAGGTA
>JASDQU010108176.1:145868-158711 GCA_032191745.1 Picea mariana | reverse complement strand
TTTATACATACATTTTGTAATTCATCCTCTATATCTTTGTGCAAGTGTGGGTTAGGTTTCTTCACTAATATTCTTTCATGGTAGGGTGGAAGATTAACTTGTTGAGGTACTCCTATGGACTGAGAAGTGATTGGAATAGGAGGGGAAGTCTCTTCTTCTACAGGGGTGGTTTGAGTGTTTTCTTCCTCGTAATGTTTATCATTTTCTTCCTGAATTACTACTCCATAATTTGATTGATTTATAGCCTTCCCTGATCATAGTTGAATTTCATAGGTGGGAAAGGTTTGAACTTCTGCATTCTACACAGGGTGGGTGGGTCGATTATTGGGGTTAGGGAATGGCTAGGTAGGGATTGTTGTTGGTCTAGGAGGGTTGTGGGCAGCTTGGTTTTGTGGTTGTTGATTGGGATTTATAGGTACTTGTTGTTGCTGGTTAGGGTTCAAGGGGACTGTAAATTGTTGATGTATAGGAGGTAGAAGTAAATCTTGTATTTGTGGTGGGTTAAATCTAGGTAGTAATTGGGAAATGTTTGCAGGATACTGTGAATATGTAGGGTAAGACAGATTCCCATACACAGGTCCCCTCCAACCTTGTTGCCAAGCTTGAGTTTGATCTTGTTGAGGTGTCCATTGTGGATAGGACATTGGGGAAGGACCCCATTGTTGATGTTGATACTGTGCATTAGGGTCATAAAATGCATTGGGGTTTTGTGCTCTCCAAGTTCTTCTGGAAGGCTATGATTGTTCTTGTGAGATTCCTACTCCCCTATACATGGCTTGTAGCTCAAGCAATGTTGGACACTCAGATGTGGGGTGCTCTAGAGTACACAGGCCACAGATTTCTATGAAATTTAATGGGCATTCTTTCTCACCGTGCTTCTTTCGACATCTAGGACAAAAAATTGCTAAAACAACCTCTTCTTCTTGTTTCTTTTTCAGTTTTAGGGTATCTAACTGGTTGCTGATTGTGCTCAAGATGTATATTTTAAAGTTCTCTAGTAAGTTTCCTAACTCAATTATGGTGACAATTCCTAAGCTTTGTCTTGTATTTCTACTAAAAGAATATCTTGGTGCTTTGCCTGTTTTAGCTAGTCCTCTTGAGTATCTTCTATAGTAATCTGCGATCTTTGAAAAAGGATTTTGGTGCACATCTTCTGAACTTAACAAGTCTAAAAATTCTATGCAGTCATCTCTATTTTTTTTCAAAAATACAGTTCTTACTACAACTGGGTCTGTGGTGAATAATTTTGATTTCTGGTAGTTGTATAAGAACCTTTCTAAATAGTCTTCAGGGATTTCATCTTCTGTTTGCTACATTTTAAAAATGTCATTTTTAGCATTATCCTTACAATAGTCTTGGTATTTCCTTAAGAATGTATCTTTCATCTGATCCCAAGAAAGAATTGTATTTTCTCCTAAGCTCATGAACCATCTTAAGACTGAATCTTTCATTGTGGTAGGGGAGAGCTTAAGTTTCTAGGCATCGTCTAAGTAGTTATAGCTTCTACATAATATGTCAAACTTGAATAAAAATAAGTATGGATCTTTAGTTGACATACCTATGAAAGTGCGTAACGATGATGGTGGGATGTTTTTCATGCTGATGTTTCTGGAAATATCCAAGATTGGAAACCCAAAGGTCTCAGTTTCAGTGGCTACATTTCCTTCTTCTTTTTCCATTTCGCTAGGTGTTCCTTCTCCACTAATAGATGGTTCATAAACTAGGTTTTGTGTGTCTCCTTTAGCAGACTCATGTTCTGTCTGCCCCAATACTAATTCTTCCATTTTAGGTTCTTCTTCTGGAGCCTCACTGGCTCCCCTTGAACTTTCTCCTATTGGAATTTTTTCTGCACCAGTGTCAGTTGGATTAGTGGGGCGGGTTGTTTTTGAATATTTAGAGCTTACAAATCAACCTTTATTATCTCTGTATCTACGCATAAAATGGAAATTTGATTCTTAACTGAATTGAAAGTCCTAATTCTATCTAGAAGGTAAGAAGGTGACCTGGCTTCAGAGAACCCCACTCTAGTGGTTGCATTGCTCTTCACTCACGTCTTAAACGTTTTATCCTCCTCCCTCAAGAAGCCTTTAAAATCATTCAAAAACTATGCAAACAATCTAAGATAAAAATCACTTCCTATCATTTGCAACTCCCCATAAACGGTGCCAAAATGTCATGCTACTTATATGATTAGTATAATGCACTCATTAATTATCAATTTGGGATTCGTAATCAACAGAGTTACAAGACACCAATAAGAAAGGTAATTATAATGTCATGAGCATAGAACTATTCTAAATTATGCATGCTAGAAACAAAGCAAGCTAGCAAATCGAAACACACTTTGGTTGTCTTTCACAGAGAGGCTATATACTCCATTATGGCACATGCAAGTATGTGATGGAGTTCTTTTGAAAGATCAACTCTGCTATCTAACCCATAAATTTAACTATGCAATCACACTTCTGAAAGGTAAATCACACATCAATCATCAAGACATAGCATGGGTAGTTCAATAGTCAATATACTGAGTATGTTGTGGTTCACAATGTGTTGTTGTGAACTTCACTAGTTCTCCTTCAAATATGTTTGACTACTGCTGCCAACATTCATATCCATGAAACAAAATCAAATCCATAAAACAAAGAGAGCATATGAAAAATAAAGTAAAGATCTCTAAACAATCATATAATCAAAACTCTAAACTGAACTATACTGCTATCATCTGAAAGGATCAAAGCTTTAGCTAGTCTAACATCTCTACTATTGAAATCAACTACTAACACTAATCTATAAGGATGCTGACATTTGTTGGGCGGTGGGCCCTTGTCGCTTTAACAGGTCAGTGACTAGAGTCTACAGTAAACTTGCTTTCAATCCACACATTACTCTTACTCAAACTTTAAAACATAGAATCAAACTATGCTAACAACTCAACTCACATTCATTCATAAACGATCAAGACATGGAGATAAATGGCGTCCTTCTATTAAAATTCAACTTAGAATATGGTCTACAATATGTAACGTTGCTTCATATGCTATGTTATGCTAATTCTCTACTACCTCCACCATCCTTGCCATGACTATTTAAACAGTCTTAGTCATGAAACACAAGGAGGTGAAATCTTTAGCAGATCAGTCAATTGCCAAATTTACATATTTGGTTACATATTTTAAGCTTCAACCTCATGACACGAAGTGTATGTGGATGAAGCAAAAATAAACTAGCTTAACATAGCCTTTCTATAGCTTTGATGATTGAACAAACATCCAACAATTATCTTGGTCACGATCTGGAGCTAAACTTGGTATATTATGCTTCCTGTATTGGTACCGGATCATGACAGGTGAGATTCGGTAAATGGTATCAGATCTGAATAGTACGCAAGTGGTTGGTACCGGACTAGAACAGTCTGTGACCGTTGGTACCAGATCGCGACAGTGAATAGTTTGGTACCGGATCTGAATAGAAGGTGCGCTTGGTAATGGATTCATACGGTGACAAACTGGCGCATAAGTACCAGATGGCTGAGCTGACATAGAAATGTTGGACTCATGTAGAGGTCAAAGGTTACACGTGGCTATTTAAAACATTAGTACATGAAACATTTAGTCTCCTAGCTCAATAAACCACAAAATGCATGAATTCAATTATACTTTACCTTATGACCTCATCAATGGCTAATGGTAGTGTTCTTTGTCATTTATCCAATCTTAGGTAGGCCAAAAAGGTATAAATGAAGAGTATGATAGGGTAGTGGGGATGTCAATTTAGAGGCTCAACACATACACTAACCTAACTCATAGATAACTCACTCAGAATTTGCTTGTGACAATTTCTAATCAATCTATGTGATAAATGCTAAGTTTTTATTGTGTTTTCTTGCAATTCTGAGCACTAATTCGCATGGTTGTTATAAAACATATATTGTTGTTGTAAAGTGATAACTTACTGCAATTTCATATCATCCAATATATATATATGGATTTTTGATTGTCTATTGAGGTCTTATTATCATTCTTGTACTTGAAAATTTCTATACATATGTTGCAATTGTCTTTTTCCAGGAAGGTACACCAATTACTCTTGTTTGCCTCAATTTCTTGAACATAGAAAGTCTTAACGTTGTAATTTTGGTAACCAGTGAGAGGGGGGATAAAATTGTCCATAACCTTGTCTTTACAACCCTTTAGGTGATATTGGATGCCTCCCCTGGGATAAACTTTACCTATCCCTAAAAGTGGGGATTTCCTATTGAGGTGACAGTGATAGGATATCATATTGTTACGCCAATTTCACCTACTTGTCTTGGGATTTGGACAATTAAAAATTGTGCAATAACAAGGCCCAATGATCGTGGACATTATGCTCCTAGAACTACATCATTCTCACCAATTTGAATGAAAACCATGTTTATTTTGAGGAAATAGTCAGCCATTTTGGGTTTCACGTTCTCACACTTACCACCACATTTCATAGTATTGCATTACCTCCATTAGCTATCATGATTTGAAAATTGTGCAATGTATGGACATAATAGTGTGTTTGTTTTTTGAATCAATGATGGATCAAATTATGGGTGTCAAAAAATATAATTACGTTCCTATGTTTGAGATATATAGCCAAATTTAAGGTTTGGAGACCTATAATTCTCTACAAAGCATGGAGGGAAATTTGGGACTCCACACAAGGAGGTTTCTCTGTGGGTACTTCATCGAGCGTAGTCTCTACCAAATCCATATTAGCCATGTATTCAACTAAAATTTCCTTGAACATGAACAATGTAACAATATATATGACAAATAAATTATGTTTCTTACATTAATGCTCTTTGTCAAATTTTACATCATAATTATAATAGAGTTCAAGACATTGAAATTCTACCATTTTTGAGAAGGTCCATTTGTGGAACTAGAAGGGATAAAAAGGAGGTACAATAGGGGCACATGGTTGTGGAAAAAAATTGGGGCATTTGTTATATCCTATGAACACCACTTGTGCCATTTTTTCTAGCTAAGAGGTCTCCAACCAAGTATTAGGGTGGGCCATCAAGACTTGTTCATTGATATCCTCCTTGAGATCATTGATAAAAAAATCCTTAAATATCTCATTAGTCATACCTTATGTTTTGATTTCCAATATCTCCAAGGAAGCAATAACTTTGTTCACTATTCTAGTTTGACACAACTTAATCAACATCCCCAAAAAAATAGTATCAGATTCAATTGTAGCATAAATGGCCTTCACAGACTAGTCCCAATAAATGTACCCACATATGACTTCCTATGCCATTTATATCATTAGCAACACTCCTTGTCCATATACAACACCCCCATATAGAGTTTTAGTTTATCATTCTTAATACCCTAAAGAGAAAAATAGTGTTCCATCTCGCTCACGGATCCCATTAATTCTCAACCATCCAACTTATTCAGATTCATCTTGGGAAATATATGTATCATACGAGGGTGAGTTTCTGGAAAGGAAAACCTATTGTGATGAACACCATTGATGGAAGGTTCCTCGTTAAGAATTAGTGGCCCTATATTATCATTAAAGCTCAATTGATTATCGTTGTATTTTTTAAAGGGAATTTGGTCATTGAGTTTGGAGTGGAGTGTTGACTAGAGGTTTTGAAAGAGGTTTTGTATGTTATCTTCCAAGTTGGTGAGGTTATTTATTTTTTCTTCCAAGACAAGGAATTTGTTGAGTTTTTCTACCACATTGTTTATTTTTTTATCCATTCTTATGGCAATCATGGGACCACTTAGGTCCACCTAAAGGGTTAAAAATAGCTACACCAAAGTGATCATATTTGTACAAATATTATTTAGTGATTTATACATATGAAATTGTCAAATTCTTGATATTCCCAATTATGTATAAGTTTTACCACATGTGTTGCAAAGATTATGGTTTGGTAGGGACTTGAGAGAAAATAAGTCTCAAGCAATATAGCTCTCTAATATACCATGGGTTTATGACAATATTAATTTGTATTTCATGTCTTTATTAATGAGTTTAAATCATACCCTCAAATATACTACCCAATTCCTAGGCCCTACAAGAGTGATCTCCCCAAGTATCATCCTTGGTGTACTATAGCAAAAAAATGACCAAACGGTTCTTGTAAGGAAAGTTTAAGGTATTCTTAGGGGTGTTTAAATATGCCTGAGGCTAGATGCAATGTTAAATACATTATAATACTATGTATAATGTGGTACTACTCATGAGACACCAATAGAGGTGTACAAGGGTGTTCAACTAGGTGACCCCTTGTGTGTTCCCTATGTGTATGCTTCTGAGCCATAGTTTTACTCGTTAAACAACATATCTTTCTGTTCAAAAATGTCAAAACATGACTCTATCCTAAAATTTCTTTCTATTAAATTTGGTAATGTGTCAGCATGGGAAAGACATTCAATACCACTTGTAGTGTACATATATAGTAGAAATAGGGAATTAAGAGAAATTATCAAAAGAAATATAAACTTAAAAGTGTAAAAGAGGAAGAACAAGGGTATATAACCTAAAAAATATTAACTCTTATATTAATAAAATAGAAAGAGAGTAATGTCCATGGGCCTATTCAAGGGGAAAACGTCCAAATGACCATGGATACAGTACAATAATAATAAATTCACAACACATTACATAACTTCCTACCTCTATAAATAATTTCTCACCACCTAAACCCTAACCACTTGTTGTCCCACATTAATGAGTAATAATTATCTAGTAGGCCTTATTCCACAATGATGAATCTTTTACATTAATTAGCCACACGCCAACTACATAGTGTTCCTTATTCAAAGAGAATGGCCTCGTACATTAATTAACTAACTCCTAAATAACCCTAATTACGGAGCTTGGGGAAGGAACTTAACAAACCAAGACTTATTCACATAACACTTAGACCTATACTGTTCCATGGATTCCTATTTAAGGAAATAAACTTACAAAAATGAAAGGAATTAACCATTCTTACATAACAAATACATAGAATCTCACCATTTTTTGGCAAGATTTTCATCTATTCATTATGCTTCTTCATTCATTATGATGGACCTATTTCAATTTTATTCACATTGTCTCTTCCTTCTCTCATTCATTGTTGTTATCAGTTTTATGTTTCTAGCATAAATATCATCCCATAATAGTTTCTAACTATGATACCAATGATGCAGACAATGTATCCCAGAAGAAATATTGTCTATTTATATTTCCCAAAATTCCCAAAGAGCATATCTTTAGTTTTTTGGATAGCATCATCCCCAACAAGCTTCTCCAAAGGCCAACTTCATAGATAGACATCTTTGTGCACTCTTCATATTTTAAGATAAATAAATACACACATGGAGAGTTATAGTGACAATCCCATCCCATGGGGTCATCCTCGCATGAAAAGGGATTTATGCATAGTTATTGTAGTGTAAATAAAAATGATTCTCAACAAACATTTCAATGGTATATATATCCTTTTGGAAAACATCCTTCATTGAGGCATTCATGGCCTTTACTTCATTCTTTTCATGGAATAATTTTTCCATATCTCATGATGGTATTGAATTTATTAGATGTTGAACACCCTTCCACTCTCCTTAGCTCAATAATATTATTGATGGGACTCATACGATTAATATCCAACATTGTGGTGTTCCTTGTTAGATGAAACATAATATTTAGAGAAAAATAAATAGAATATAGCTGTGGAAAGAAAATAAACAAAACAAAAGGAAATATATCTATATAAAGGAAATAAACATAATTGGAATTGGAAAATAATAGTAGCAAACAAACCTTATTGATGTTCAAAACTAGATGGAATGTTCACTTGCCTCTTTGAGTGGGAAACCTGTAACATGAGTACAACTCCATATGGAATAATATTTACTTGAAAAATAATTACATAACTTATACTACAATATATAGTTTCTAATTTACCAAAACTCTACCCACTTAGTGGACCTCCATTAATGAGGCCTAAACCTCTAACTAGTGGACCTTCTTTAATGAGGACACTTACATTTATTGATTTCACACTCTACTACCTCATGGGTCCTTATTTAATAAGGTAACTATGAAGACATTAAAAATATATTCTAGTAACTAGGGGAGTTAGGGTCACACCCTAACATTCCCTCCCTCTTACAAAGTAGTCTTATCGTCAAGGTTGGAGATGAGGAAATTGGTGGAGAATATATGTTGGTTCCCAGGTTGCATCCTTAGGATGTCCATCCTTCCATTGGATCAAAAATTTCTATATAGTGCATTGGTGAAGACAATTCTCACATTTCCCCAAAATGACCTAAGGATACAAACAATTGGAACCCGCTTTTGTTCGATTTTAGAAGGATGGTTTGAAATTTGAAATTGGACCACTTTATTCAAGCATGACACATGAAAGACTAGGTGGAGTTTAGAATGGATGGGAAAGGCCAATTTTTAATCCATTGAAACTCTACATTTGAGGAAGGTACAAGGCCCACAAAATTTAAGATTTATCTTTTCATAGCTCTTCTCCTTGAGTAAGGTATATTTACAGGGTTGGAGATCCAATAACACCTAATCCCCTTCATCAAAATGGAATTCATAGCAATTTTGGTATGCCTAATTCTTCAGGAAATTCTAATCCAATGAAAATTTTTATTTTAGGATATGACCAATAAATATACCCTGTAGGAGTTACCTCCTTTAGGCTCTTCCTAGACCTAATACATAATAGAGATGCAAACTGTAGATTTTCGTATACCTAAAACATACATGAAAATATCTACGAGATAAGAGGTTGAGAAGCATACTCGATACTTTGATGGTTGTCCCTACATGCTCCTTGGTCATTCGCTCCTTTGAATATATCCTTCACTTTCACAAACACATGTCTGCACACATAGGAAAACAACAAATATCTTTCACGAGATCAAATGTAACATGTATAAAATAGAGATCTAATAATATATCACAAAGACATGAAAATATTAACTCTCTATGAAGATTATAATCACCATATACGATCAATTAGAGAGGAAAATCGTGTGCATCTTCTATTCATAAGGAATTCAAATATCTTGATGAAGCTTCTCCCAATTTCCTTTCCCAAGCTACGTAATCAATATGACATTATAAGTTTACTCTATCTTTTTCTCCTATTTTTCCATGAGAGGTCTTCAACATATAGGATGAAATATATGAGATGGTGGATAACTCTTAGACACTCAAAATAACAAGCTTCTTGAGGTCAAATTACGCGAAATCCATGCTTCATCTCATCTCATTGTAACAATTCATAATTTGAGAGTAACAGAGTCGATTGTGACCTTCATTCCTGCAGGGTGTAGTCAGGGTGTAGTAGGGTGAAGGACAGGTCACGATATGTAAAATGACAGGTCATGACCAGGAAAAAGGATGGTGTATACTCAAAGGAAAAGTGACATAACTCAATGTTTCATCCTAATAACCTCTAGAGAATATCCATCAGGTAATCAGGTGGAAAATAACTGTATAACAAATAGGTTGTCAAGATTTTTTCCACCTCTTGAACCTTAAAGAGGCTTCAAAATTATGAGATCACTAATGAGGGATACTATCCATAGAGTGCCTCAAAGGGGGTCATTATAGTAGCACCATAATAGGTAGTATTTCACCACCATTAAACTAGGGGTAACCACTAGATCCATGGGGCTTTCCTTTCTAAAGAAAAAAAAGAATAAAACAGATTCCAAACATTTGTTGACTACTTCCATCTACCCATTAGTTTGGGGTTTATATGCTATGTTGATATTCAATTGTTTACTTTGAAGTCAAAATAATTTCTATCAAAATTTGTTGGTGAAAGTGGGATCATGATTAGTCATAATGGATGGCATCCCATGAAGTTTAAATATATTTTCCATGAATCATGTTCTACTATGGAGGCCTTAAATGGGTGTTATAGGAAATATAAGTCAACATATTTGGAAAGGTGGTCAACAAATACCATTATCATTGATTTGTTACCTGATTTTGGTAACCCTACAGTGAAATCCATAGAAATGTTAGCCCACATAGTGATAGGAATAAGTAAGGGTTGTAGGGTTCCTAGAGGATTTATAGTTTTCCCTTTGTTTCATTGGAAAGTATCACATTCTTCCACAAAGTTGAAGATATCCTTCTTCATGCCTTCCCAAAATAATGAACACTTAATCTTGTCATATGTTTTATGAAACCCAGAATGACCCATTACAGGAGAAGAGTGTAATTCAAATAACAATTTGGATTTAAATGAGGAATCCCCAACAAAAAAAACATGTCCTGTATATAACAAAGTGTTTCATCCTACCAAGTGTAACTTGGGTGTGCTTGTGAGTTGGCCTGTAGCTGGTGGATCATGCAAAATATCTTGGGATCCACGAACCATTCTTATCATACTACCTATGGCCAATAGAGCACTAGTAAAGATAAGGTAAATGGGTACCCTTCCTCATCATACCTCCTAGAGAGAGCATCAACCACCACGTTTTCCTTTTATTATAGATAATCTCATAGTCATATCCTAACATTTTTGTGACCGACTTTTACTGCTTTGGGGATGACAACTTTTGTTCCAAGAAATATTTTAAGTTGTGATGCTATGTTTTAATCTAGGAACAACACCCCATCAAGGAATCCACATACAAACTTTTTGAATAATAGACAATATTTCCTTCTTATAGTTGTATTTTCCCAATTTATTATAAAGAAAGTAGGAATTCGTCTTACATTAACAAAACCCAATTCTTTTCCCTGAGGCAACACATTCCAAAAAAATAATAATATTGGAATAAGGAAGGGTGAGAACTAGTGTGGTATACATAATATCTTTTAATTATTGAAAATCATGTTCAACCTCTCCATTCCAAATAAAGGAATTTGTTTTTACTAAGATGGTGAGAGGAGAAACAATTTCACCATAGTTTTGGACAAACTTCTAGTACTAACCTATGATTCCAAGAAATTCATGAAAGAGGTTCCTAGGACGGGTCTAATATTTCATGACCGCAATTTTATTAGGGTCAAAGTGCACACCCTTCACACTGTCAATGTGTCCCAATTATTGAACTTTTGAAGCACCAAAAAAACATTTAGAATTCTTGATCAATAGTTGGTGACTAAGAGGAGTTGTAAGACCTAATTGACATGTACCACATGTGCCACCCAAGTTTTATTGTAGACCAAGATTCCATAAAAGAATGCCAAGATAAAATGGAATATAAGGGGATTAAATATGTGTTTTATGAGGCTCCAAAAGGTGGAAGGTGCATTTCAATAACTGAAGTGAATCACCAAAAAATTGTAATGACCATTATGAGTGTGAAAAGTAGTTTTAGGAATATTGGCTTCCTTCATGAGAAATTGGTTATAACTAGAGTGAAGATCAATTTTGGTGAATTACTATGATCCATGTATCTCATATCAGATATCATCAATGACTAGAATGGCGGTTTTATCTCTGATTATTAGTTTTTTAAAAGCATACATATTAGGAAATATGCACCAAGTGCCTTATTTGTTAGGGACCATGACAATTTGAGATGAGTAGGGACTAGTACTAGGATGGATGATAATGAAAACTAATAGGTTTTTTACAATCTTTTCAATTTCATTATTTTGGGAAAAATCATGATGATATGGATGCACATTGGGTGGTAGGATACTAGGAAGTAGTAATATATTATGATCATGCTCTCCACATGAGGGTGGTAATCCTTGGGGACCTTCAGAGACTTGTTGGCGTTTATTTAATACTGTTGGTTTAATGAACGACTCTTTCCTACTACCTACGTTGTTGACCCAGGGTTCATATCTTTCAGGGTACCAACAAATCCTAAAACTATTGGCCCTTTTGGTAAACCAGAAGTCAACACAGTACACAGATTGCATTGCGTAGTATCACCCAAGATAGATTTAAATGGGTGGCTGTAGATTTAAATGGGTGGCCTAGGATTAAGTGAGAGATGTGGAATCTGTATTATAAACCATTTATTATAACTTGTGTTACAAACTACTGTTATTCTCTTTTATACTTTAACCTCCTTGGCATCTTTTCTTGAGATCCCAACAACAATTAACCAAGCAATGTAATAACTCATTCATTCATTACACATAGCGTTTAACTACTAAAAGTATGAAAAAGATATGCATTCATTCATCACATTACAAAGGTATTACCGTGGTTCACCCCCTCCTGGGCTACGTCCACAAATATTTGGCTCTTGGCTCTCTTATTATGGTAGTTCTCCAATTATCGTGCTGCGTGCTTACAACTCTCCTTAGATGGGAAAGATATATATGAGGAGAACTAGATCGCACCAGGCTCATCTGCCTGCGATCTAATCCTCAAGATCTACCTTCTCTCCTCTTATCTAGTTCAATCGCTTTACAATAGTTTATCTAATCAAAAAAATTACATACCATATCAACCTCTACAAAAGTAGCGAACCGACCCTTCCTATGATACCTACGTATCTATATTTATATCTATCAGGCTCTTCAACCATTTACAAAAAACCTTACAAAAACCCTAACCCTATTGTCGTTAGTTCTTCCTTCTCTGCATGCATGCTTTGCTTCCTTCCAGCTGTCACCTCCTTCTTGCATGCACACGTGTTGTGCTTCTTACCAGTTGTCGCTTTCCTCTTGCACGCTTTCTTTCCCACGATTTCTCTTCCAGCTGTCATTATTCTTTCTACATGCTTTATTTCCCACTTCATCCTATTGTCAATAAGCCCCCAACATTGACATGTGACTCATCCTGAGTCACCTAATATTTCTGAGCTTCCTTGATCTCCTCAGTGATCATTTGGAACTTTTCCCTCATCTCTG
>JASDQU010108176.1:125223-145818 GCA_032191745.1 Picea mariana | reverse complement strand
CCTACAAGAGTGATCTCCCAAAGTATCATCCTTGGTGTACTATAGCAAAAAAATGACCAAACGGTTCTTGTAAGGAAAGTTTAAGGTATTCTTAGGGGTGTTTAAATATTACTGAGGCTAGGTGCAATGTTAAATACATTATAATACTATGTATAATGTAGTACTACTCATGAGACATCAATAGAGGTGTACAAGGGTGTTCAACTAGGTGACCCCTTTTGTATTCCCTATGTGTATGCTTCTGAGTCATAGTTTTACTCATTAAACAACATATCTTTGTGTTCAAAAATGTCAAAACATGAATCTATCCTAAAATTTCTTTCTATTAAATTTGGTAATGTGTCATCATGGGAAAGACATTCGATACCACTTGTAGTGTACATATATAGTAGAAATAGGGAATTAAGAGAAATTATCAGAAGAAATATAAACTTAAAAGTGTAAAAGAGGAAGAACAAGGGTATATAACCTACAAAATATTAACTCTTATATTAATAATATAGAAAGAGAGTAATGTCCATGGGCCTATTCAAGGGGAAAACGTCCAAATGAGCATGGATACAGTACAATAATAATAAATTCGCAACACATTACATAACTTCCTACCTCTATAAATAATTTCTCACCACTCGAACCCTAACCACTTGTCGTCCCAAATTAATGAGTAATAATTATATAGTAGGCTTTATTCCACAATGATGAATCTTTTACATTAATTAGTCACACGCCAACTACATAGTGTTCCTTATTCAAAGAGAATGGTCTCGTACATTAATTAACTAACTCATAAATATCCCTAATTAGGGAGGTTAGGGAAGGACCCTAACAAACCATGACTTCTTCACATAACACTTAGACCTGTAGTGTTCCATGGATTCCTATTTAAGGAAATAACCTTACAAAAATGAAAGGAATTAACCATTCTTACATAACAAATACATAGACTCTCACCATTTTTTGGCAAGATTTTCATCTATTCATTATTCTTATCCATTCATTATGATGGACCTCTTTCAATTTGCTTCACATTGTCTCTTCCTTCTCTCATTAATTGTTGTTATCAGTTTTATGTTTCTAGCATAAATATCATCCCATAATAGTTCCTAACTATGATACCGATGATGCAGACAATGTACCCCAGAGGAAATATTGTCTATTTCTATTTCCCAAAATTCCCAAAGAGCATATCTTTAGTTTTTTCGATAGCATCATCCCCAACAAGCTTCTCCAAAGGCCAACTTCATAACTAGACATCTTTGTGCACTCTTCATATTTTAAGATAAATAAATACACACATGGAGAGTTATAGTGACAATCCCATCCCATAGGGTCATCCTCGCATGAAAAGGGATTTATGCATAGTTATTGTAGTGGAAATAAAAATTATTGTCAACAAACATTTCAATGGTATATATATCCTTTTGGAAAACATCCTTCATTGAGGCATTCATAGCCTTTACTTCATTCTTTTCATGGCATAATTTTTCCATGTCTCACGATGGTATTGAATTTATCACATGTTGAACACCCTTCCACTCTCCTTAGCTCAATATTATTATTGATGGGACTCATACGATTAATATCCCACATTGTGGTGTTCCTTGTTAGATGAAACATAATATTTAGGGAAAAATAAATAGAATATAGTTGTGGAAAGAAAATAAACAAATCAAAACAAAAGGAAATATATCTATATAAAGGAAATAAACATAATTGGAATTGGAAAATAATAGTAGCAAAAAAACCTTATTGATGTTCAAAAATAGATGGAATGTTCACTTGCCTCTTCGAGTGGGAAACATGTAACATGAGTTCCATATGGAATAATATTTTCTTGAAAAATAATTACATAACTTATACTACTATATATAGTTTCTAATTTACCAAAAATCTACCCACTTAGTGGACCTCCATTAATGAGGCCTAAACCTCTAAGTAGTGGACCTTATTTAATGAGGACACTTACATCTATTGATTTCACACTCTACTACCTCACGGGTCCTTATTTAATAAGGTAACTCTGAAGACATTAAAAATATATTCTAGTAACTAGGGGAGTTAGGGTCACACCCTAACATTCCCTCCCTCTTACAAAGTAGTCTTATCCTCAAGGTTGGAGATGAGGAAATTGGTGGAGAATATATGTTGGTTCCTAGCTTTCATCTTTAGGATGTCCATCCTTCCATTGGATCAAAACTTTCTAGATAGTGCATTGGTGAAGACAATGCTCACATTTCCCCCAAATGACCTAAGTCTACAAACAATTGGAATCCTCTTTTGTCTGATTCTAGAAGGATGGTTTGAAATTTGAAATTGCACCACTTTATTCAAGCATGACACATGAAAGACTTGGTGGAGTTTAGAATGGATGGGAAAAGCCAATTTTTAATCCATTGAAACTCTACATTTGAGGAAGGTACAAGGTCCACAAAATTTAGGATTTATCTTTTCATATCTCTTCTCCTTGAGTGAGGTATATTTACAGGGCTGGAGATCCAATAACACCAAATCCCCTTCATCAAAATGGAATTCATAGCAATTTTGTTATGCCTAATTCTTTAGGAAATTATAATCCAATGCAAAATTTTATTTCAGGATATGACCAATAAATGTACCCTGTAGGAGTTACCTCCCTTAGGCTCTTCCTAGACCTAAGACATAATAGAGATGCAAACTGTAGATTTTTGTATACCTAAATAATACATGAAAATATCTATGAGATAAGAGGTTGAGAAGCATACTCGATACTTTGATGGTTGTCCCTACATGATCCTTGGTCATTTGCTCCTTTGAATATATCCGTCACTTTCTCAAACACATGTCTGCAAACATAGGAAAACAACAAATACCTTTCACAAGATCAAACGTAACATGTATAAAATAGAGATCTAATAATATACCACAAAGACATGAAAATATTAACTCTCTATGAAGATTATAATCACCATATACGATCAATTAGAGAGGAAAATCATGTGCATCTTCTATTCATAAGGAAAAAAGATTACAACTTACATACAAATATCTTGATGAAGCTTCTCCCAATTTCCTTTCCCAAGCTACGTAATCAATATGACATTATAAGTTTACTCTATATTTTTCTCCTATTTTTCCATGAGAGGTCTTCAACATATAGGATGAAATAGATGAGATGGTGGATAACTATTTGACACTCAAAATAACAAGCTTCTTGAGGTCAAATTATGAGAAATCCATGCTTGATCTCATCTCATTATAACCATTCCTAATTTGAGAGTAACAGAGCCGGTCGTGACCTTCATTCTTGCAGGGTGCAACTGGTTTCAGTTTTCAGGAGAGCAAGGCACGACCATCAATTTGGGTCACGATCTGTAAAAGGACAGGTCATGACTAGGAAAAATGATGGTGTATACTCAAAGGAAAAGTGACATAACTTAGTGTTTCATCCTGATAACCTCTAGAGAATATCCATCAGGTAATCAAGCGGAAAATAATTGTATAACAAATAGGTTGTCAAGATGTTTTCCACCTCTTGAACCTTGAAGAGGCTTCACAATTATGAGATCACTAATGAGGGAGACTATCCATAGAGTTCCTCAAAGGGGGTCATTATAGTAGCACCATAATAGGTAGTATTTCACCACCATTAAACTAGGGGCAACCACTAGACCCATGGAGCTTTCCTTTCTAAAGAAAAAAAAGCATAAAACAGATTCCAAACATTTGTTGACTACTTCCATCTACCCATTATTTTGGGGTTTATATGCTATGTTGATATTCAATTGTTTACTTTAAAGTCAAAATAATTTCTATCAAAATTTGTTGATGAAAGTGGGATCATGATTAGTCATAATGGATGGCATCCCATGAAGTTTAAAGATATTTTCCATGAATTATGTTCTACTATGGAGGCCTTAAATGGGTGTTATAGGAAATATAAGTGAGAATATTTGGAAAGGTGGTCAAAAAATACCATTATCACTAATTTGTTACCTGATTTTGGTAACCCTACAGTGAAATCCATAGAAATGTTAGCCCACATAGTGATAGGAATGAGTAAGGGTTGTAAGGTTGATGGAGGATTTATAGTTTTCCCTTCGTTTCATTGGAAAGTATCATATTCTTCCACAAAGTTGAAGATATCCTTCTTCATTCCTTCCCAAAATAATGAACACTTAATCTTGTCATATGTTTTATGAAACCCAGAATGACCCATTACAGGAGAAGAGTGTAATTCAAATAATAATTTGGATTTAAATGAGGAATCCCCAACAAAAAAAATATGTCCTTTATATAACAAAGTGTTTCATCCTACCAAGTGTAACTTGGGTGTGCTTGTGAGTTGTCCTGTAGCTAGTGGATTATGTGAAATATCTTGGGATCCACTAACCATTCTTGTCATACTACCTATGGCCAATAGAGCACTAGTAAAGATAAGGCAAATGGGTACCCTTCCTCATTATACCTCCTAGAGAGAGCATCAACCACCACATTTTCCTTACTCTTATTATAGATAATCTCATAGTCATATCCTAACATTTTTGTGACCCACTTTTACTTCTCTGGGGATGACAATGATGCTATGTTTTAATCTAGGAACAACACCCCATCAAGGACTCCACATACAAACTTCTTGAATAATAGCCAATATTTCCTTCTCATAGTTGTATTTTCCCAATTTATTATAAGGAAAGTAGGAATTCGTCTTACATTAACAAAACCCAATTTTTTTTCCTGAGGCAACATATTCCAAAAAAATAATAATATTGGAATAAGGAAGGGTGAGAACTAGTGTGGTATACATAATATCTTTTAATTATTGAAAATCATGTTCAACCTCTCCATTCCAAATAAAGGAATTTGTTTTTATTAAGATGGTGAGAGGAGAAAAAATTTCACCATAGTTTTGGACAAACTTCTAGTACTAACCTATGATGCCAAGAAATTCATGAAAGAGGGTCCTAGGATGGGTCCAATATTTCATGACCGCAATTTTATTAGGGTCAAAGTGCACACTCTTCACATTATCAACGTGTCCCAATTATTGAACTTTTGAAGCACCAAAAAAAACATTTAGAATTCTTGATCAATAGTTGGTGACTAAGAGGAGTTGTAAGACCTAATTGACATGTACCACATGTGCCAGCCAAGTTTTATTGTAGACCAAGATTCCATCAAATAATGCCAAGATAAAATGGCATATAAGGGGATTAAATATGTGGTTTATGAGGCTCCAAAAGGTGGAAGGTGCATTGCAATAAATGAAGTGAATCACCAAAAAATTGTAATGACCATTATGAGTGTGAAAAGTAGTTTTAGGAATATCGGCTTCCTTCATGAAAAATTGGTTATAACTAGAGTGAAGATCAATTTTGGTGAATCACTATGATCCATGTAGCTCATATAAGATATCATCAATGACTAGAATGGCGGTTTTATCTTTGATTATTAGTTTTTTAAAGGCATACATATTAGGAAATATGTACCACGTGCCTTATTTTTTAGGGACCGTGACAATTTGAGATGAGTAGGGACTGGTACTAGGATGGATGATAATGAAAACTAATAGGTTTGTACAATCTTTTCATTTTCATTATTTTGGGAAAAATCACGATGATATGGATGCACATTGGGTGGTAGGATACTAGGAAGTAGTAATATACTATGATCATGCTCTCCACGTGAGGGTGGTAATCCTTGGGGACCTTCAGAGACTTGTTTTTGTTTATTTAATATTGTTGGATTAATGAACAACTCTTTCCTACTACCTACTTTGTTGACCCAGGGTTCATATCTTTTAGGGTACCAACAAAGCCTAAAACTATCGGCCCTTTTGGTAAACCAGAAGGCAACACAATACACAGAATGCAGTGCACAGTCTCACCCAAGATAGATTTGAATGGGTGGTTGTAAGACTCAGGTGTTTATAGCCTAGGATTGAGCAAGAGATGTGGAATCTGTATTCTAAACCATTTATTATAACTTGTGTTACAAACTACTATTATTCTCTTTTATACTTTAGCCTCCATGGCATATTTTCTTGATATCCCAACAACAATTAGCCAAGCAATGTAATAACCCATTCATTCATTACACACAACGTTTAACTACTAAAAGTATGACAAAGATATGCATGCATTCATCACATTACACAATTATTACCATGGTTCACCCCCTCTTGGGCTACGTCCACAAAGATTTGGCTCTTGGCTCTCTTATTATGGTAGTTCTGCAATTCTCAGGCCGCGTGTTTACAACTCTCCTCAGATGGGAAAGATATATATGAGGAGAACTATATCACACCAAGCTCCTCGGCCTATGATCTAATCCTCAAGATCTACCTTCTCTCCTCCACTCTAGTTAAACCGCTTTACAAAAGTAGTTTATCTAATCAAAAACATTACATACCATATCAGCCTCTACAAAAGTAGCGAACCGACCCTTCCTATGATACCTGCGTATCTATATTTATATCTATCGGGCTCTTCAACCATTTACACAAAATCTTACAAAAACCCTAACCCTACTGTCATTAGGTCTTCCTTCTCTGCATGCATGCTTTTCTTCCTTCTAGTTGTCGCCTCCTTCTTGCATGCATGTGTGTTGTGCTTCTTACCAGTTGTCACTTTCCTCTTGCACGCTTTCTTTCCCATGATTGATCTTTCAAATGTCATTCTTCTTTGTGCACGCTTTCTTTCCCACTTCGTCCTGCTTCCAACAGGCCCCCAACACTAACATGAGACTCGTCCCAAGTCACCTAATCTTTCTGAGCTTCCTCGATCTCGTCGGTGATCATCTGGAACTTTTCCCTCAGCTCTGTTGCTTTTATCAGTGTCTACGCGGTATTCTCCTTAATGGTATCCACTACCTAAACTGCTACTTGGTCACTCATTAATCCTGTACATTCTACCTGTGCTTGTGCCATATGTGTTCTAGCTGCTTCTTCTTGTGCGAGTACTTCTGCTAATCGTTCCTGTAATGGTTCTATTTGAGCCTGACGCTCATATTTCTGTGTTTGCGCAGGGATAAGTTCTTCCTACATCTTCTTCAGCTCTTGCATCCCCTTGATGCGTTCTGGGATTGGTATGGTATTTTTCCTCTGTTTGAGTTCTTGGATTGCTTCATTGATCCTATCCTCTTCCTTGTCCCAGTGTTGAACCTATGGATCCTCCTCCAGTCTTGACCAAAGTTGCGTTGCTTTATCGAACAAGTCAGCTGCTATGCTAACCTATTTCTCCATATCCTATAGTTGCGTTGTTGTTTCCTGCCTCCTTTAATCCTTTACTTTTGGTGGAGTTGTTGGTGTGAGATATTCTCGAAGATCCTCGATCTCCTTCTGGTATCAAGCAATTGCCTACGCAATCTGGTCGATATTTTTTAACGCTAGGAGTTTGTTTCCTTGCGCAGTGCTTGGAAGTTTCCCAAAAATTTCTCCCACTCTTTGTTCCAATTCGTTCCTACGTTTTGTCTCCTCCTGAGTTTCATATTTGGCCTGCTCACAATATTTTTCCATCACTTCTCGCTTCTTTGTTTCTTTTTGTAGCTCGACTAAGTTTTTATGTGCCCGAGACTGCATCTCGTGGTCGATGCTAAACTGCAATTTGTACAGTGCCATTGATGGCATCTGTGTCAAGACCAATTGGATGTGGTCTGAATCCTTCAGTGGTGTCTGTCCCATGATTTCATCCATTCATAGCATGCTCGGTTTTATGTAGATCATTGTGTGTGTGTGTGGAATTGGGAGGAATGGGTCTTGTTCTTCTACCTCCACTCTTTCATTGGTTTGTGTTGTATAAGGATCTATGCCTCTACTGCTAATTTCTCTTTGGGCCTCCCCGAGTGTCCTAAGGAGCTATCCCATTTCTGCCATCTCTTTTTGCAGTTTATCCCTGTGATGTGCTGTGTGATCGAGGTCTTATGCTAGACAATCTTGGACCATTCTGGAGATCAATTCTCCATCATCCTCCGTGATTGTATAGTCCGATGATTCTCGTTCTTCCTTTGATTTCTTGCACGTGCTTGCTTCCTGTACAACCAGTCTCTTAGTTCCCCCTGGTTCTTGGTTCTTTATGCCCCTTCTAGGTTCCTATCTACTTTGACCTTTCATTTTCTTGAGTCGGCTTATTTTGGCCCATCCTTGGTTTGATGGGCACTGGGATTTGTGGAGGTTGTGTTTCCACCTGCGCTGCTTATCCTTCTACAAGTCCTTCCGGTACTTCCTAGGGAATGGATGGGATCCTCCATGCGTTAGGAAATTCACTAATGACCATGTCTATATCACCTTCTGTGATGCAGTAGCACATCGATAGACATTGTTTATCTAGATCTTGCCTTGGTTGTATCCACATAGCTTGACGTGTAGCCCAGAAGTTAGCAATGTCCCCATATCGCGCAATAGCCTCTGTTGTTATTCTCCATGATTGGTTGATAGCTTCCTACATGTCCCATAGGTATGCTTCAAATATGATTCCATTTTCCCTCTTATGCCTATCCTGTGGCCCAGATCTTAGTAATACATATCTCGCTCCCACTGGCTGTGGTCTAGTACAAAAAACTACATACTCTGGTTCCTACCATCCCATGAAGGATATGAGGGTGAGCAGCCATGAGTAATTGAATTCTGTACCGAGGTCCTGCACATCCTTGCATTCCACCTGGAATAATTTTAATAGATAAGGCACCCAACTCACAAATGTGCCTTCTGTGCACTGAGCTGCAACTGCGATGACTCCCGCTGGTACTTTGTCTTTGTGACATTTTCTTAATAGTTTACAGGATAAGATATTTGCGCCCAATTGTGTCACTGCATTATTGATTCATTTGAATATAATGCCTCTTGTCCCCCTGGCAGTACCATATTTCTTCTTCATTTCCTCTGCTAATGCTTTCTCCTTGGATTTATCATCTAGAATCAGTGTGGGATCCATACCCCGGCTGGATAATCCTGTTATCTGCATGATAAGATCAACAGTTATGGGGACAAGTTTGTCCAGCCACATATCCCCTCTGTGCATGACTGCTAATAGATTCTTAATGCATGTTTTCGCGTACTGGCTTCTGCCAAAATGTGGAAGTTTCACCAACCCTAAAATGCATGTTCTGTCCAGTCCAACTACCCACTGATGTGGCTGGCTGATCATTTCTCCAAGTTGGTTTACCACTATGTTCTGCATAAAAACCCTTGGCACATGTTCCAGGTACTTAGTTTCGTCTGATACGTCATGGTCAAAATACTTGAGCTTCCCGACATGATCCAATAGTTGTGAATCTACCTATACTCCCTCTAGTATGTGTGGTAGAAAAATTTCTGCTGTCGATTTCTTGCGAGGTGAGATTAGTATCAGAACTTTGTCTTCCTGCTATGGTGGTTGGTACGAAGTTCCAATAGCTCCTAGTTTCTCCCATGTAAGCCATTCTGGCCAAGGCAAGGTAGTTCTCGTGGTCTCTTCTATTGGTTGACCTAGGCTGGGTATCTACAACTCATCTGGTGTCCCTTCTGATCCTCGATTCTTTGTCATTCCGTTAACTTCCACGGCTGGTTCAGTGCTTTCTGGTTTCACTTCCTGTTGGGTTTCTGCTTCCTCGTTCTAAGGTTCCTGCGTCATTGCTAGCATGTCCTCTTTCATGGCCTCTTCTTGTGAATGCTAAATCTCTTCCAGTATCGGTGTAGAGTTCATCGGTGTTAACTCTGGGGATGGGATCTAATCGATATCGACGATCTTCGATTACTGCTGCTTGTTTTCTTCTAGTGGTCCTCGTGACCTAGTTTGAAACCTGGTTGGTTTGGTTTTCTGGCCTGGTTCGACGGACTTCGGCGGTGCCATAGTGGTGATTGTCGAACGTTTGTTGAGTTTGAAGGACTGTGGTGAGATCTGTGGTCTCATTTTGTCCATTCGGGCTATTGTTTCTCTCTCTCTGTACTCCTTTTGTGAAAATACTAGTTTCTTCTGTGCTTACGTGTTGTATGGGATCGTCATGAAGCTTATCGAGGACTCTTCCTCCATGATGCGATTAATGCACCATAACTATGGGTTCAATGCATCTGCGAAAGTTTCGTACTAGTCATTATGCTTATTTTTTCATTTCCAGTTGGCATGTTTAATGTGATGTTCCATCAGTCCTTGCATGTCTTAATTCCACTTAGTGTTGTCTTGTCATCCTTCTTTTGCCAAATTTCCATTTACCGCTCATTTTTATTTTCCATGTAACCATTTTTCTTGCCTTTGATAAATTCGTGTTTCGAGTGTCCTGTGGCTTTTTTATCTCTAGCGTGCTTCGCGCTTTTCATTTTTTTTTTTTTTTACTACGTGGTGGGTGGTCGACTGTCCTTATACAGCTTCAGTCGGCTCCCGTTGATCATTCCTATGAGGTATGTGCCTACTAAATATATTAACTATACAGCTCCACCGTATGTTACAAATTTTACCTCATATGGTCCTAACCAATGCATTCTCATCTTTCCCGGGTGTTGAAACGATTTGTTGTCATAGAGAAATACTAGATCTCCTTCCTTGAAAGTATTCTTCTTAATGTGTTGATCATGCCATGCTTTGTCTTTGGCCTTCTGCACTTGTTGATGGAATTCTGCTAGGATTTAGTCTTCCTCCATTGCTAACAGTTGGTTCATTCTTTCCTGTATTGCGTCACATTCTATCATTTGTGTGATAGTTTCTACGTGTAAGCTGGGTACTAAAAATTCTAATGGCACTACTACTTATTGGTCGTAAACTAGTTTGAATGGTGTGTGCCCTGTCAAATTTTTGCATGTCATCCTATACGCCCATAATACTGCTGGTACGTTGAGGTACTAGTCATCTCTATTGATGTTATAGATCTTTGTCAGTACATTCTATAGAATTTTGTTGAAGGCTTCTATTGTGCAATAATTTTCTTGTGGATGATATGGTGTGCCTTTCTGGTGGTGAGCTTCAAACTCTTTGAGCATCATGCGGATGGTGCTATTTATGAAATGCATGCCTTAGTCACTCATCAAAACTCTTGGGCATCCAAACCTAGTAATTACTTGTTCAAATAAGAAGTGTGCAGTTGTCTCCACATTGTAGTCTTTTACTCGTGCGACTTTCGCCCACCTTGTTAGGTATTCTGTCGCGGTGATGATGTATCTTTCCCCTGTTCTTTTGGTTGGTGGGTTAATTGGTCCCACAAAGTCTATTTCCCATTTATCAAATTCATTTAATGTCACTTGCGGTCGTAACGACATCTCGTCCCTTCTGTTGGGTTTGCCTACCCTTTGACAGACATCGCATCTCTGACAGTACTCTTGCAAGTCTCTTTGAATTGTTGGCCACCATAATCCTGCACGGATTACCTTCTACATGGTAGCTTTTCCTGCATAGTGCCCTCCTACCAATCTCTCGTGGGATTATGCTAAAATTCTTGGTCATTCGTGCTCTAACACATACCTTCATAAAATACTATCTACACCCATTTTATATAGATGTCCTGTGATCAGTTGATAGTCAGTTGCGCAGACTACCAAGTTCTTCTTATGTACGGCAGCATATTCTTACGGTACGATACCTGTGCTCAAGTACTGGATAATCTCTGCCAAGGATGATTTTAGGGGATAAATTTCGTTCATGGGCTAATGTTCCATGGTTTTTCCCAAAAAAAGATTCGCCATTCTAAAAATGATTCGCCCAAATTCTATAGGATAAAATTATTTTACCTTAAAAATCGCCAAAATTTTATACAAACTATATAAAAACCTTAGAAATTTGAATAGTTTTACAAAAGTATTGCCAAACATTTATAGTAGGCATATGAAGGATTAGTAATATTCACCAAGGTTTCTACATTTTAAAATAAATTTCCATCCTTAAAATCATCCTTGATCTCTACGAAGTAGTCATCAACAATCTGTACCGAGAATAACTAGGAATCCAAAAAGTTGTCTTCTAAGTTCATGGGTTCTTCTCCATTTGTGACCCGTGATAGGTGGTCATGTCCTGCATTTAGTTTTCCTAGTTTGACTATTACTTCAAAGTCAAATTCTTGAAATAACAGTAGCCATTGACAGATTCTCCTCCCCAACACTAGCTTGTTGACTAGGTATTTTAGGGCTAAGTGATATGTAAACATCTTAAAATGTTTTTCCAATAGGTAGTGTTTGAACTTCTGTAGTGCGTAAAACATAGTTAGGCCTTCTCTTTCCATCGTGTTATAATTCTTTTCTGAGTCTGATAATTTTCTTCTTGCGAATGCTATTGGGTGATCCAAGTCTCCTACTCATGGATGCACTAATATAGCTCCAAGTGTTATCGTTTATGCATATACATGCACATGGAATGTCTTTCCCTAGTCTGGAAATACTAATATCGGTGCAGTGGCCATATTTTCCTTCAAAGTATCTAGACCGTGTTGACACTCATCGTTCCATTGGTACTTTGCATCCTTCCTTAGCATTTTCTCCATTGGTGCTGTGATCTGTGCATATCCTTTGATGAATTTCCTATAGTATCCTATGTGTTCTAACATTGCTCGTAGCTTGCAGATTGTTTTTGGTGCTGGTAAATTAACAATGACTGCAATCTTTGTTGGATCGACCAATAACCCTTGTTTGCATACTATATGGCCCACTAGTATCCCAAACGGTGTTCCAAATATACATTTCTTTATGTTTAGTGATATCTGGCACTGTCTGCATCATTCTAGCATCAAGCGTAAAACTTCCACATGGTTTTTCAACAGACTATATATTGTCCAGTTATCCAAGTATACTTCGAGAAAGTGATGGATGAATTCTTTAAATGCTGTGATAACCACTCTATAGAATATTGTTGGTGCATTCTTTAGTCCAAATGGCATGACTGTATATTGGTAAGATTCCCATTCTGTCACGAACATGGTCTTGTATCTATCCTCCAGTTCTATCTTATTTTGATGGCAGCATGAGAATCCATCGGTGAATGAGTAAGCTTCATGTCCCCCCACGTTCTCTAACACTTCATCCGTGAATGGTGTACGGAATGATTCATGTAAGCATGCATCATTCAAATTTCTCAAGTCGATGCATATCCTAATCCCTCTTCCTTGTTTATTTTCCTATACAACCATCGATCTTATCCATTCTGATTCCTTGACTGGTTCGATTATGTCGGCTTCGAGCATCCGGTCGATCTCCTCTTTGACTTTCTGTTTATATGGGGTTCAGTCTATATGGTCACTATATAATCAGTCTCGCTTCGGGTCTGAGGGGTTTCTTCATCTCTCCCAGTTCTCCTTCTATACCCTTCATCTTTGAAAATGTTGTAGGAAATAAGTTGTTGTACTCGCGCAACAGTTCTGTGATACTTTCTACTATTGGCTCATCCCAGTAGTCTCCAATGCTGGCCATTTTGGGATGTTCAGTTGTTCTGATGTTAAATTTCTTTACCTTGATTGGTGCAGAAATAACTTCAGATTCTATGGGTGGTCCCTTCACATCTCTTTTTCCTTCTACTTCTTCAATCTGAATGTCACACGGGTCATCTTCGTCTAGTGCTTCCTCCTGTACATGGTAACATGATAGTAGTTCCTTGACTGTCTACTTATTTCGTTGTTTCTCTTCGGTAATAATTTCTATTTCTGGTTCTTCAATGAATATGATTCCTCTGATCCACTTCAGGGTTGCATCTATGTTGGGGTTCTCGTGCTCGAATGAGAAAGTGACGGTAAATTTTTGTTGCAATGTTGTCCATGTTGTAGTTCCTTTGTGCAATTCTTGATCTGTATACTAGTTTGCTGGTATGCCCTCTAAAGTGTGAATGAAGTGGTGAGGCCATTCCTCTGGTGGTGTCATTTTCCACAGCGTTTTTCACTCCTCCAAGTGTTTCGCTAGTGTCCCTAGTCCTTCATATCTCCGTTGTTTGTTGTTTTTCTGTTCTGTGCTGAACCTTATGCACAGTAACCACTTACATTGGTACCCGTTTGTGATAATATCCTTGTGTGCACCCCACCATCTTGCAGGTGTGTCCTTGAGTGATAAATCCAGTGCTAGTAACCTCTGGTTCTCTAATACTTCGTCTTCATACCGTGTCAAGAATGTTTCCAAATCATTTAGTCCATGGAAGCTGGGTGGTTCTTTGATTTCTATGCCCATCCACCATACTGCGTGATCTATTCTTGCACATCTTCTCGTGGATACTTCGTGTAGTCTTTGCTACCAGTTTTCTAACCTGGTGTCTGAATCTGTTGCTCATGAAGTAATGCTCTGCCAACTGAGTACCCCATCTTCAATTGGCTTTACGTAATCCTCCTCGGACGCAGTTGTTCTGTACAACTGGCCAATCTCCTCTAAGTCTAGGCAAGTGGGTTCTACAAGCCTTTCCCCTTATGATGGATCTAGTGGTGCTATGACCTTGTAATCTCTGGATTCAAATGTCATTTTCCTTGTCTTCAAGCTAATTATGGCTTGTTTTTCAAATGCCCAATCTAGACCAAGTAGTGTCAGGTATGATGTTGTGCCATCTACTATTTCGATGACTTCAAAGTCTGCTTTAGTGCGCACTCATCAAGATCTACTATTACTCCTCTCAGTCTCCCTATTGGTAGGACCCTATGTTGGTTTGCTAGTTTTAATTGGACATTTGAGTATCCCAATGTTGGCTCTCCCATGCATTGCTAGGTTTTCTTGGGTAGCACATTCACTTTGGATCCTAGGTCTAGTATGATGTCTCCCATATTGAAATCCCCAATGTTAGAATTAAGTCTAATTTCCCTACTTGTTCTTCTTCTTGTGTGTATATGATTGACAGTTTTCAGTTCTAGCTTTTGTTCCGTCTCACTGCTACATTTTTCTAGGATGTTTGGAAATATTTTCACAGATGAAGGATCACTTAACATTTTTATGCATGATTGCAAAAAGTCTTTGATAGTACTTACTTGTCCCTTGGGTAGCGTTCCATTGGTATGATCCAATGATGGTGGCATTTTGTATTATGGGGCTTCATGGACTGGTTGCGTAGTGGAATTCGACGTTGTGTCCACCTTCTAAAATTGTTGTCTGGCGTCCTTAAAAGTATCCTTTTCTTTGGGCACATCGAACTGCTTTCTTGGTTTAGTGTTCTTCTTTACCCATTGGTTATGTGCGGGTTCCTGTTGGACTGTGTCATTTCTTGTCTTCATTCCTCCATGGGTGAATATATTGATGTTCCATCCATCCTCCCTTTCTTCGGCTGAAATCCATTGAACATTTTGGTTGTTATGGTTCCTCATCTTTACTAATAGTGTCAGACATTCCTCCGTCTCATGATCCGATGCATGACAATACATACTAGTCGCTGGTGGCAATGGTCATTCCCGTGCATAATTTCCCAGTTGCTGACAGTTGTGACATGTGACTGGTCCTATGCCATGTCTGAAACCTCCTCTATCTCATCCTCCTCCTCGATAGCTTGATTGGTCCCCTCTTGGTGCGTTGTATTGTGGTGCCTGATTATACTGCTTGGTATTATACTGGGGTTGCGTCAGGTTGTACTACAATTGTGCGTTATTGTATGGTTGTTTTGTAGTATTGTACTACTGCTACGTAGTTTTGTATGGAGATTGGGATTGATTGAACTGTGGCGCTGTGTGCCCAATCATCATTTCAGCCTGCACCTTGTATGCGTGTGTTGTTCTTTCCCGCATCAACTCCATAGTTCTGCAATCTTTGTTGTCATGGCTCACTGACTCATAAAAGGTACAATAAGAATTATTTGGAACTTTTTGACACTTTTGCATCATCATGTAGTGATAAGGGTCGTGACCCAGTTTCTTTCATATTTCACACCATAATCCTCCCTATGGTAGCGGTTTTGGCATGGCGGTTTCCATATACTGCGTGAATGTTGGACATTCGTTCTTGTGGTGTCCTCCTGTCCTGCATGTGGTGCACCCAATGACTTCTCGTTTGTCCTTGTTCTTATTTTGGTTCAATTGAAATGTTAGGTTCTTCAAATCCTCCTTCAATTATTCAATAGTTGGGTCCGTCTGTTGGTACTGGTTCTCTTCCAGCTACAAGGCTACCTGTAGAGCCTCGGCCTGCGTTTGAAACTTCTTCTGTTGTAAGGGATATTTTAGGTGTGGGAGTAGTGAGGTGAAAAACAGGTGTCGGTGTTTCATCTCGGTCATAAGGTATTTTAACTTCCCCTTTAGTCACTTGAATCTCTGGTCAATCTCCCATATAGAATCTCCCGATTTCTATCTTATCTTGATCATCTCGTTCATGTACCGATCCTCTGAGCTCAGATTCTGGAACTCATTAATCAGTTGCTTCTTAATGTTTACCAGTGTCATCGTCATCCCAGGGGCACTGTTCGTGTCTAGACTCATGTACCAGTCTAGTGTGCGGTCTCTTAGTGTGATCGCTAGCTGCGTGAGTTTGGTATCTTCATTAGTGACCTGTTTTTCCTCCTAGATCTTTGCACAAATGAACAAATGCTTCTTAGGGTCTTCTATTACTTCTCCTCAAAATTATGGTAATCTAATAGTGGGATCATGTTTTTCCATTCTAAATACTAAAATGCTATCTCCACCGCGTGGTGTAAATACTTGAAAAGTACTGTATCAACTGGATCCTCCAATTGTTTCTCCTACAGTAGATGTACTTCTTGCTGTCGGACTTCCTCCGAACTTTGGTTGTCTAAATGGTTGTGTTATCTTTGGTGTATTGGTCATACATGGGTTTATGGGTTCCACACTGACATTAATATGAAAAAGATGGCTTCCTTCTCCTCCCGTTATTGGGCCTCTTGTTTTCCTCTCATAGGTTGCGTGCAATATCTCCTCAATCTTCTCCACAGCCCGAAGATCCTCTACCTCTTCCTCATCACTTGCCAAGCCCTCCCTCATGGCTATGGATCTCTTCTTGGTATTCACCTTATATTGGTAGGGTACTCTACTATGCTTCATTTCTGATGACGCCAAGATCCACTTAAGCTGGTCTTCATCCATCAAGATCGGGTCCAAGAGTTCCTCCTCCTTCTTGCCTTTATCCTCACCTTCTTCCATTTCTCCTCTCTTTGTCAGTGCTTCCCCCCTTCCCCCATGCACGCAGAGAAGTCTAGCTGTCTGATTCCATTGTCATTACCCCTTTGTTATATAACAATATTTTAATAGAAGTATATAGTGATCGAATGTACCTTCCGGGGGGTCCACGTAGAAATTCCTTCTCTTCTACGCTGTATGACTTCGCTGTGTTGATGAAAAACTCTGTGATGAAGCCTGCCATAATACTGTCAAGCCAAAATTCAACACCGTGGGTGAATTTGTTGTTCACCTGCTGTAACTGCTCAACTTGTACTGGGGTCCAATCTAGTTATTAGATCCGGTTCGTCACATGGTTATCTTTCAACCTTACTATCCACTCCTGCATTAGGTGGGGAAAATCACAGAAAAAGACTTCGCGTAAATCTGTAAACACATATTTATCCAGATATTTGCGAGGTGTGATGCTAGGGTTTCTATTGTATTTCTGGGTAAACTCTAGATCTTTAGTTCTCAACCAGCCTTCGATTTATGCTTTCGTGGGGTTCCATGGTCTCAACATTCCCTTCTAATGGCTCAACGGTCTTCTGGTTTCACTCATTCTTTTGTCATGCATACTATCTCATCTACTCAGTCCTCTCTTGTTCCTCTTAATATGACAACGAAACCATTTGTTGGTTTAATGAACAACTCTTTCCTACTACCTGCATTGTTGACCCGGGGTTCATATCTTTTAGGGTACCAACAAAGCCTAAAACTATCGGCCTTTCTGGTAAACCAGAAGGCAACATAGTACACAGAATGCACTGCGCAGTCTCACCCAAGATAGCTTTAAATGGGTGGTTGTAAGACTCAGGTGTTTATAGCCTAGGATTGAGCGAGAGATGTGGAATCTATATTCTAAACCATTTGTTATAACTTGTGTTACAAACTACTATTATTCTCTTTTATACTTTAGCCTCCATGGCATCTTTTCTTTATATCCCAACAACAATTAACCAAGCAATGTAATAACTCATTCATTCATTACACAGAACGTTTAACTACTAAAAGTATGACAAATATATGCATGCATTCATCAAATTACACAGGTATTATCGTGGTTCACCCCCTCCTGGGCTACGTCCACAAAGATTTGGCTCTTGGCTTTCTTATTATGGTAGTTCTGCAATTCTCGCATCATGCGCTTACAACTCTCCTCATATGGGAAAGATATATATGAGGCAAACTAGATCACACAATGCTCCTCGACCTGTGATCTAATCCTCAAGATCTACCTTCTCTCCTCCGCTCTAGTTCAACCACTTTACAAAATTAGTTTATCTAATAAAAAACATTACATACCATATCAACCTCTACAAAAGTAGCGAACAAACCCTTCCTATGATACTTGTGTATCTATATTTATATCTATCGGGCTCTTCAGCTATTTACAAAAAAACTTAAAAAAACCCTAACCCTACTATCGTTAAGTCTTCCTTCTCTGCATGCATTCTTTGCTTCCTTCTAGTTGTCGCCTCCTTATTGCATGCATGCGTGCTGTGCTTCTTACTAGTTGTCGTTTTCCTATTGCACGCTTTCTTTCCCACGATTGTTCTTCTAGTTGTCATTCTTCTTTGTGCATGATTTCTTTCCCACTTCGGGCTACTGCCAACAAATACTAAATACAAATATGGATGAAACATATGAGAGACATCATCAAAGGCTTGAATATCATGGAATTGTGAAATAATGCCAAAATGAGCTTTGTTAGAAGCTTTTCCATATGATGGGAGATGATGATTTCTAGAGAACCTACTCTGAGACATTTGAGCATGTAGGAATTTCCATCCTTCTAAAAACTCATGTATAATTATAGGAAATCCATGGTAGTAGGGCCTAATGTTATTATCCATTATACATCCAAAACGATATCACACCCACACATTTTAATGGAAGACACATGAATTTTTAGGGAATACTCACAAATTTGAAGTTGCACATTTTCACACCAACCACCACATTTTAGAGATACCCCATTAGAAATCATAATATGAAAATATTTAACACCGTGGATGTGGAAGTGTGTTTCTTGGTAAAATAAGCAATGAAATTATGGATTTTACTTCTATATCTTAAGACAATGACCTCCCTCCTTAAAATGTTACCAACTTTAACATCTGAGGAGAAGAAATATTGGACAAACCATGAAGGGAAATTTGGGGGAAATTTGGAGTTCTCACCTAGTTGGTGGGGAAGAGGAACTTCCTCAATGGTTGGAGTGGCTTCATCCTAATTCCCACCATCAAATTCCTAATAAAAAATGTCCTCATAAATGACCATATATAATTTATGCTCCTTACATTTATGCTCTGAAGAATATTTTTCATTTCATGTGTAGAAGATATCCTTGAGAACATCAAGTTCAATAAGTTAATAGAGGAAGAGAGAAGCATACCCTTTTTAGATGTTTACCAAGAAATATGACGGTTCCCTTATGTGACAAGTATACAAAAAAAGACCCATACTAATAGGTATATTCATGCAAACTCACATCATTTCCTAGCTCAAAAACTTGGTATTATAAATACTTTGGTAACTAGGGACTTAAAAATATTCTATGAGGATCATATTGATCATGAATTGAATCACTTGTCAAATTTTTACAAAAGGAATGGGTATGAAAATAAACATTGTGAGATAATTGTTGCAAAAGTAAGAAGAGCTCCTTATTCAAGGAACATGGTGAAGAAAGAAGTAAGCATATTTGTATTATTAGGAGGGTATTAAAGTATTTTGATAATAATTATATTTCCTCGTAAGGATGATCCTAGAGTAGGATCAAAACCACTGAGGTAAAATAAAAACATAACCAGTTTCTGAGTAATAAAAGAGACCCTTGAGTTAAGTTTCCTCCATTTTAGCCCATGCCAACATGTGGAGCTTGAGAGGTGGGGAAGGATATTGGGGAACCATCATATTTTGGTAGGGATGTGGAGAAAGGTTAGAGAATTTGGAATAAAATAGGATATGACTTAGGCACAATGAGAAAGGTGAGTGGCCTCCAACCAAGTAGTAGGGTGGTTCATCTCTACTTAGGCTTTGATTTCTTCCTTAAGACCATTGATAAATCATTGCTTAAAAAGTTAATGAATTAAATTTTTTTTTTTTTATAATAGCTAAACTTTCAAAAGAACCAATATAGTCTTCCATTATATTCATTTGGTGCAATTTGGAAAGTTGGCCAAAAAAAAATTTCATCTTTAATAAAGCGATAAAACAAGGATTTCACAAACTAACTCCATGCAATGACCCTTGGGGATGTATTCTTATGCCATTTCCACTACTACCAACATTCCCTATCTAGGTATAGGACACCTATTTGTAGTTTCAATAGTTCATCTACTATGTAATGAAGGGAAAATAAGTGTTCCACTTGGTCCACCCAACCCGTTGGATACAACCCATCAAACTTGTTTAGATCATCTTTAGGGAGGTGAGGCATTAATGGTTAGTGGGATATTCTTCCTCCTCAAGGTGCTTACATGATCCGGATTTTATGAGCAGAACGAAATGAATACAGATTATTAACAGATGCTTGGCACAAAAATAACAGAGATACAGTAAAACTGGTTTTCTATTAAATAATGAAATAAGCTGAAACTGTAA
>JASDQU010108176.1:113106-123604 GCA_032191745.1 Picea mariana | reverse complement strand
TGAAAATTAGGATTTTCTTGTTCTACATTGTGGGGTTTCCTCTATCCAATATTTTGTGATATTGGACCAACAACTTTATTTCCCATCTCAAGTCGTGCAATTTTATTAGAAAGTGCTTTAATTAATTTAGTCATTTATTCAATCTTTAAATATTGAGGATTTTAACGGAATATCCCAGTAACCAAATTAATGGGGTTGAAACTGACAAACTTATTCATATATACTCTCCACCCTTAAAATATTCCTCACTAGGTATATCCATGTGATTTTCTAACCAATCGGTTTCATGGGGTAGGAGGTAAGCCATTATCCAATCGATATTTTTCCAAGTCTTAAGTGGAGCAACCTAAATTTCCAAGTGGTGGACGATTGAGGTGATTTTAGAAACCTTTTCACCCTCATTTTATTGCACTCATTTTGGATTAAAGGTCATTGTATTTTATTGCACTCATTTTGGATTAAAGGTCATTGTATTGGTTGAGTATCTTAGCTATTAGAAATATATATGCAATTAAACGATGTCATTTGGGAACCAATAATAATTTTACAACAATTTAAGTGTCTTTAATCTTGAGTATAATACTATTTTTAGAAGGGAAGGACATATTAGGATCCTACCCTAAACTCTCGACTTTACAGTATGTAAGTTATTTAATTAAAGTATAAGGCTAGTGTCTTGAATAAGTTATATTTGATAGTTAGTGTTTAATTACTTAATATAAAAGAATCATGTTTATTAAATAAATGTCATCAGGTAGTTGGTACTCTTTAGACCATAATTTGGTTTGTTTTATTAAGAAACTATTTATAGAGATAGAAGGATATTTGATGTTTTGTCAAGTGTTATTTGATGTTTTGTCAAGTGTTGTTGTTGTACTTGTAGATATTTTCATAAGAGGTTTCCCCCTTGAAGAGGTATGTGAAAATTTATTTCTCTCATGGAAATCATTAATACAAGGGTAATATTTCACATGTTGCATATTAGTGTCTCTTGTATATAATTTTTTCATTTATATTTATATGCATACTTTGTTTATGATTCAATTTTAAGGAACAAAGATCATTATAATTTGTTAATAACATTGAAATATTTATTTATTTTATTTAGAAGAAGATCATATCTTTTTCCAAATTTATTGAAAATTAAATATCATATAAATTAGCCACAAGGGGAGGTAAACTACTACATATGAAACCATGAACCTCCAAGCCTATTATTCTAGAAACATCTAATAATTATTCTAGAAACATCTAATATAATTAAAAAATTATGACAAAAATATTACATATAACAAAAAAAAATAACATATGCATATTTATAAAAAAATGGATTATGTTAGAACCAGAAACATCATTAATGAAAAAATTATCTCGTGGGGATGATTTTATCCATCCCATATTTCCATTTGACCACCATCAATAAACCAAATTGTCTCCCAGAAGCTTTCTAGGATTACTTATTTTCATCTTGATTGTGTTCTCTCATAAAAGAATGACATGAAAAACTATGAAAGGAATAGTTTAGGTCTTAGTATCTATGTATTAACCTATGCAATAATATATTCTTTTCCTTCATGAATATCTTGAACTATGATATTAAAAGCTAAGAGTCTCCATACACCCGAAACTCCATAATTCTAAATTATGAAGTAGTTAGTGTCAACAATAAGGATATACCACTAACTTTTGTTTATTATCGTCCCTAAAACACATTCAAAAGTTATTTGATGTGAGCCTAATAAGTGTAAAATTTTCCATATCCCATTATCTCATTATTTGAATTGGTAGGATCCATCAAAGAATGCATATGATTTTATTTATTAAAGTCAAATAATATAATTTTCCTCTATTTTTTTCCCTTTTCTAGGTTACCAATTCTTTTTAAATAATATAATTTTCCTCTATTTTTTTCCCTTTTCTAGGTTACCAATTCTTTTTAATTGGTAGGATCCATCAAAGAATGCAAATGATTTTGATTTATTAATGTCAAATAATGTGATTTTCCTCTATTTTTCCTTTTTCTAGATGACCAAATTTTTTTAAAATATTTTAACCTGGTAATAATTCATCACTGAGGGTATATATTTTCTTGGAAGATATTAGAATCCATTGCTAACTATAATTTCTATAACCAATGTGAATCTTGATCAATCTCAAATATGCCAATATCACCCTATCACAGGCCTTTGAATGATATAGTTTGTTTATAAAATCAAGAATTTCCTTCATTTTGATTATATGTAGGGTCTCTTAGGTAACCCTTATAACATCAGGGATTAATTTCTCATGTAAAAACCAAAATTGTCACCAACAATGTACCTTGATAAAATTGGTTCTCGTCTTCATGCAATAATCTTATCTATAATCTTGTAAATGTATAAATAGATTGGTATCTAAGTGTTAATAGGTGCGTTTTTTTCTTATTTTCACTAACAATGTACATAATTCACTCGTTTTGAGAACTAGATTCAAATGACCTTAGCAAACCACCTCCTAATATGGGAAATACATATCATTAAAAACATTCCATGATTGTTCTTTCTAACTATGATTTTTCCATAAAAATTAACAAAGTTAATTTCCCTATTGAGATCTAGAACATAAAAATTACAAAATTGTTAGAAAAACAGGATCGCGGAGCAATAAAATAAAACAAATGCAGAAATAAACACAGAAGATACAAAATACAATAGAGACACAGATATACGTGGTTCACCCAGTGTGGGCTACATCCACCAGAGAAATTGACAGATCCTTCCTTTATTATTATCCAACAAATGAAGAGATACAACCTAAAACAAACCCGTTGTAACTTCTTCTTCTTTCTCTCTCAATCTCCTATCTTAGAATTCAATATTCACAATGATCCATAGCCACAATACATTTCCCTCATTAAAGAGGGTTTCCTTCTAGGGAAACAAAACCTAACATAACTTCTACGGTCAGATTTGCGACCTTATAATGAACGATCCTGATTTACAATGAAATTACAATATACATTTACAAGGCAATTTTTCCTTCGGGGTTTTCGCCCTCGAACCCCTGTCGGGGGCCCGCTTGCCCCCGAACCTTGTAGAGGGAGTAACCCCCCTCGACACTCCCCCACATGGATGAGTGTGAATTCTTCTGGGGTTTAAAGTCTTCATGGGGTATAAACATGACTAAAAACAAATACCTCTGAATCAGGAAGATAATCAGGCTCCACAATGAACAATCTCCCACTTGGAGACTAATGTCAACAACTCCACCACTAATGTATATGCTAGAATATGATCCTTCTTGGACTTGGAAAAATTTTCATCTTCATCTTCATTTTTGAAGAGCAACTGAAATGGAGTAGGAACTCAGTTTCTCCTTGGTTACTCCCTTTGTTAACATGTTTGCAAGATTTTGGCTAGTGTGTATCTTTTCCAACTTCAAATGTCCATCTTCCAGGATGGATCGTATGAAATGGTACCTGAGTTGTATATGTTTAGTCTTCAAATGGAAGGCTAATTTCTTTGAAAGATGAATGGCACTCTCACTGTCACATAACAACTTGCTATTATCTTGATTCTTTTCCAATTCCTCCATAAACCTCTGTAACCAAATCATTTCTTTACTATCCTTTGTAGCACCAACATACTCTGCCTCTATTGTTGAAAGTTCAACAACCTTTTGCAGTTTCAAAATCCAACTTACGGTTGTTCCACCTATAGTAAAAGCATACCCTGTGGTGCTCCTGCTACTATCTTTATCACCTGCCATATCTAAATCAACATATCCCTGTAGAACAATGTATGAACCTCCAAAATATAATGCATGAGTAGAAGTACCTCTCAAATACTTGAGAATCCAATTTACCGCCTCTCAATTTTCTTTACCTGGATTGTTCATATACCTGCTAACAAATCCCACTGCATGTGAATATCTGGTCTTGTGCAAACCATCGCATACATCAAGCTTCCAATTGTTTATGAATAAGGGAACTTGGACATTTATTCTATATCCTCCCGTGTCTTGGGAAACATTTCCTTAGTTAATTTGAAATGGCTGGCCAAAGGTGTACTAACTGGTGTTACATTCTGCATTCAAAACCTCTCCAACACCTTCTCTAAGTACTCACCCTGAGACAATGTCAATTTGCGATTTTTCCTATCTCTTGTTATTCTCATACCAAGGATTTTCTTTGCAGCACCCAAATCCTTCATCGCAAATGAATTAGATAATTTATTCTTGATCACATTCATATCCTGCATATTAGACCCTGCAACAAGCATGTCATCTACATACAATAGAAAGATAATATAGATTCCATTTTCTATTCTTTTAAAATAAACACAGTGATTAGAATGACATCTACTATAACCTTGTTCTATCATAAACCTGTCAAACTTCAAATACCACTTCCTTGAAGCTTGTTTTAGGTCATACAAACTCTTCTTCAACCTGCATACCAAATTCTCCTTCCCTTTGAACTCACCCCCCTGTGGCTGTTGCATATAAATATCTTCCTCCAAATCTCCATGGAGAAAAGTTGTTTTTACATCTAACTATTCAAGATGCAAATATTCTACTACCACACGACTTAAAATAGTCATAACTGAAGTCATTTTAACAACAGGAGAAAATATTTCATCAATATCTATACCTTTCTTTTGTGCAAACCCCTTTACAACAAGTCTATCCTTGTACCTATTTTTGCCTCCATCTTCTTCCTTCAACTTGTAAACCCATTTATTTTGTAATTCTTTTTTTCCTATAGGCAACTGAAGCAAATCTCATGTCTGGTTATTTACGAGGGAATCCATTTCCTCTTTCATTCCTTTCTCCCAGTTCTTTTTTGTGTCTACCTGCATTGCCTCTTTGTAACATTATGGTTCACCAGAATTAGTCAACAATAAATAATACAATGAAGGAGAGTATCACTCATGGGGTCTACTTAACGAGATATATCTTCTAACAACACTTGCAGGAGTTTGAGGTACATGTTGATCTTGTTGTTGTACATTTTGATTTTCTGGTACCTTTTGAGTTTCTTTTTTAGTGATCTCATCAAGTACTCTGTATTCTAGTTTTTCTTTTTCCTGTTTCTTTCCCTGGAACTGATATTTGTACATGACCTTCTCATTAAATATAACATCTTTACTCCTAATGATTTTGTTATTTTCATAATCCCATAAGCAATAACCAAAATCATTAATGTCGTATCCAATAAAGGTACACTTCTTGGATTTTGCCTCAAGCTTTGTTCTATTTTCTTTATCAATATAGACAAATGATTCACAACCGAAAGTCGTGAAATAAGAATAGTTTACCTTTTTACTTGCCCATGCCTCCTCTAGAATTCTACCATCCAAATAGATTGAAGGTCCTTTGTTTATTAAGTAAACAACAATATCTACAACATCTACGCAGAATTGTAAGGGAAAACTAGCATGCAATATCATACTTCTTGCACGCTCCATGATTGTCCTGTTCATCATTTCTAACACACCATTTTCTCTTGTGGTGTTCTTGGAAATATCTTCTCTCTACGAATCCCATGGTATAAACAATAATCATCAAACTCCTTGTTGCAATATTCACCTCCATTCTTTGATTTGAGACACTTCAACCTTTTTCATGTCTCATTCTCAACCAAAGATTTCCATTTCTTAAAAGTATCAAAAACATCAGATTTTTGTTGAATGCAATAAATCCAATTTTTTCTAGTTGCATCATCAATAAAAGTAACATAATAATGAGAGACACCAAGAGATGATACCTGAGCTAGTCCCATACATATGTATGCACAAGCTCTAACCTTTCACTCTTCTTTTCTTTTCTGACTCTGAGAAATATCATGCTCTTTTGTTTTCCATAAACACAATGCTTACATAAATCCAAATCAAATTGTTTAAGATATGGCAACAAATTTCTTTTGTAAAGTATATGCATTCCCTTCTCACTTATGTGTCCAAGCCTATGATGCCACATTGTTGTATCCACTCTTGTAGAATCTAAAGAGATAGAAGAGTCATTATTACTAGTACATAAGTACAATGTACCTACCTTCTCTCCTTTTGTTATCACCAATGATCCTTTGGTGACCTTCCACACCTTATCTGCAAATATGGATATACAACCTTCACTTGCCAACTGCCCTGTTGCAATTATATTTTTTCGTAGATCTGGAACATGTCTTACCTATTTCAACAACCATTGGTTTCCATTTCTTTTCTTTACTTTTACCTTTCCTATTCCAACAATTTTCCATGGTGCATCATCACCCAAATGAACCTGTCCAAAATTACCTTTAACATAATCTAGAAAATGTTTCCTATGGGGTGTAGCATGAAATGAATCCCCTGAATCTACTACCCAAGACTCATAAATATTATCTACAAAAAGAGTCAAAGCATCTTGTAACACATCACCTATTACATTTGCTTCTTGATTTTTCTCCTATTGTTCATCTCTTTGTTTCATTGGAGCTCTGCAGTCTTTCTTTAGAGGTCCTTTCTTCCCACAATTCCAACAGTCTCTTTCTAAATCTGGATTTGGATCTACCCTTCCTATAATTCTCACCGTTCCCTGAGCCATTTCCTCTATCCTTTTGTCTTCCCCTGTTCTCCATGTTTAACACATTACCTGATGTCTCACTTGTGATTTCCCGTTGCATTTGCTCGCTAAGGATAACACCAACAACATCATCAAATTTTAAAGTGTTTGAACCAGAGAAAAAGTTACTTACATCCATGACCAAGCCGTTCCAACTTTCTAGAAATGAACACAATATTAGAAGAGCCCTAACCTCATCATCAAAGTCCACTTTTACAGAACTTAGTTGATTAGTAACTGTATTAAATTCATTTAAATGATCTGCAACAGACCCACCTCCTAACATCTTCATATTAAATAATATTTTCATTATAAATACCTTACTGGACGCCGCGGTTTTTTCATACAGTTTAGCCAATGCATCCATCAGATCCTTTGTTGTCTTTTCTTTCGAAATATTGAAAGCCACTAACGCTGCCAGGCTCGACCATATCATTCCTAGTGCCTTTTTGTCAAGAACCTCCCATTCTTCATCCTTCATGAATGTCAACATCTTTGTTATTCCACCCAATAGTACGAATAGATCTTTCTGATATAAATAATCCTCCATCTGCATCTTCCATAACTGGTAGTTTTGGCTATTAAATTTCTTGACCCTAAACTTTTCATCTTCCGCCATTGCTCCCACTCGAACCAAGAAACCTCTTTTCCTGCGAGTTACCTTTTTCTCTGATACCAGTTGTTAGAAAAAAAGGATTGTGGAGCAATAAAATAAAACAAATGTGGGAATAAACACAGAAGATACACAATACAATAGAGACACAGATATATGTGGTTCATCTAGTGTGGGCTCTGTCCACCAGAGAAATTTCCAGGTCCTTCCTTTATTATTATCTAGCAAATGAAGGGATAGAACCTACAACAAACCCACTGTAACTTCCTCTTCTTTCTCTCACAATCTCCTATCTCATAATACAATATTCGCAATGATCCATGGCCATAATACATTTCTCTCATAAAAGAGGGTTTCCTTCTGGGGAAAAAAACCCTAACATAATTTATATCGTCAAATCTACGACCTTATAATGAACAATCCAAATTTACAATGAAATTACAATATACATTTACAAGGCAATTTTTCCTTCAAGGGCTTCACCCATGAACCCCCAGAGAGGGGTAACCCCCCTCTGCACTCCCCCGCATGGATGAGTGTACATTCTTCTGGGGTGTAAAGTCTTCATGGGGTATAAAAACAACTAAAAACAAAGACCTCTGTATCAGGAAGATAATCAGGCTCCACAACCAATAAACCTATTGTAGAATCCCAAAAAAGGATTTTGAGATTAAATGACTTATTCCATCTTATTGTGAACCATCATAATTTACATATAAAATTGTACCATGTAAAATACCATCTAGGTAGTGTTACCACACATTCTAGCACCTCAGTGCAAACCCTTCACAAGATTCCAAGACTAATGGAACATTGAAAGATGTCACCTAGGAAACAACTTCCCTCTTTCTAGTGAAGGATTGTATCCAAAACAAGGAATGATTCCCTGGTAGGACTTAAGAATCCTATGGAAAAAGACAAAATCAAGTCTAATGCCTCCTAAGTATCTACCTAAAATACCACCAATGAGAAATGTCAAACAAGTTGGAGTTTAGGTGGTTAATGTAAGTCAATTCTAAATTTGTTTTAAGGTATTCAAGGGATGATCTAAGGAATTTTCCAAGAAATAGTATCATACAAAACAATCCCTAAACCACTCAAATATGAAATTAATGATTTTTGTTGTAAACCTTGTAACAAAAAGATGACAAACTACAAAAATAGAACAAGTTATCACTGTAGCAATATTTTCATCCCTTGAGACAATAGATGAGAAAATAAAATAGGGCGTGAGGGATGGCTAAAATTAGGGTGTTAGCTAACAAAAAAATTATGAAATTATAAATGCATATAAAAACCAAGAAACCCTAGACATCCATCCCTAATTGGGATAAAAATGAGTAGGACAGAATAATGCAAATGCTCAGTGGTTTATTCTATCCTTCTTCAATTACAATGATTGTCTGTTAATCAATGGTTTATTCTATGAGTCTTCAGTTACAATGCACTAGAACTGATAAAGTCTTTGCAAATAGACTTTTACTCTGGAAATCTAAGGGATATTTAAATTCTTTGTTGAAATCCAGATGTTAAAGCATTACCTATAAGCACAAATTTAACATGAGTCATGCAACTTTTTGTGTAGAGATTTTTCGTGCACGAGTTAAATGAAGTGAAAAAAAAAAACATATTTTGATACCTGCAATTTTGAGCAAAATAGTTGCAACAACATAGAGGATTATATATGTTATTGATGATAGTCCAACTATAATTCTTGAGGCACAAACAATAATATACAAGTCATCCAATCCATCTGGTTAAAATGTAGACAACAAGGAAAGGAGAGAGATCAATAAATGCAAATCAGTAGGGACACCTGAGGTGGATGATGTTGTGAAGTCCAATATTTCTCCTAGACAACAAAGTAGATAAAAGGTCTACCTACCCATATGTGAAAAGGTCGCTTGGTAAACCCATAACTTTGTGATGCATATGTTGTTCACAAACTTTTTTTTTCTGACTTGTCTAATGTGTGACTTTGCTATGCATGTGTTGTTCAAAATATTTCTTTCTTTCTCACTTCTCTTTCTTGCATCAATAACTCTAAATATCTATGTCTCACTAGTAGTAGAAATCCTTGTACAAATATAGTGGCGGGGAGGTGTTGACACCTGAGCTGGAATGATGTGAGGTCAAATTTTTCTCCTAGATAGTGAGGGAAATCATGTGAAGTGTCCAACAATGTAGATATGAGACAACAAAGGAAAACATATGAAGAGTTTAAAAGTTTAGATATTTACCAAAGTATTGGGCAATGCTTGTTTGCATCTTTTCCTTCCTTGCATGTATAGATAGAAGGTCTACCTGCCCATCCATGTGAAGGCTGCTTGGTAAATCCATCCATCTATGTGAAGGTCGCATGGTAAACTCATCCTTTTGTGCAAAGGTTGCTTGGTAAAACCATCCATCTATGTGAAGGTCGCCTAGTAAACCCATCCATCAGTGAAAAGGCGGCCTGGTAAACCCATCCATCTGTGCGAAGTTTGCCTGGTAAATCCGTGACTTTGCTAGGCATATGTTGTTCACAACCTTTCTTTCTTTCTCACTTCACTTTTTTCCTTCTATAGCTCTAAAGCTCTATGTATTGCTAGTAGTAGAAATGCACAGCACAAATGTCAAAGAGTAACGGTGAAGCCACTTCCATGCTACATGTCACACACTTGGTGAAGCCACTACCACACAAAGATATAGGTAACAAATTTGGGTTATGGACTATGGGCTATGGACTATGCATCTAGAAACAATTAATGTTTTGATTTAATGCTAACTTGAAGCTTAGCATTAATCCACCTTACAATATATCTACTATAAATATATAACATGTTTCTTAAGTTTGAAACCAAACATTCACTAAAATTGTCTCTGGCCTCATCTCTTGTCTAGATATGAGGCCAAATAAAACCTCAAAGTTTTTGATTGGTTTGAAAAAAATGTTGTATGTATTTGATATGTCAAAAAAAATGTTTCATGAAGTATCAAACTAAAACATAAAACTATATAGAAAAAAATGACTAAAACTATGTACAAGTTAATTATTAATGATGATGATTAACTTCCACTAAGATAGAATTGGTCTATCCCACCTTAAGAAGGTAAGTGATTACTATAAAATTAATTAATAAGAAGACAACCCAATTACTATAATCTCTACTCACATAAAAAAAATTAAAAACTAATAATAATGAATTTATGTAAAAATAAAATCCATGTCCTTTAATAACACTCAATCTTGATGGCTGATGGATTCTTTTGGACTTATAATACTTTTTAGATGTACAGCAGCCATTGACATTTTAAACCAAA
>JASDQU010108176.1:94807-106060 GCA_032191745.1 Picea mariana | reverse complement strand
TCTAGCACTCTATCTTTCCCAGTCTGGATTTGGAATTTCCCTCCCTATAATTTCTGCGGTTCTCTAAGCCCTTTCCTCTATCCTTTTGTCTTCCCCTGTTCTCCATATTTAATGCATTACCTAATGTCTCACTTGTGATTTTTCATCGCATTTCCACACTAAGGATAACACCAATAACATCATCAAATTTTAAAGTGTTTGAACCAGAGATAGAGTTACTTACAGCCTTGACCAAGCCGTTCTAGCTTTCTAGCAATGAGCACAAGATTATAAGAGACTTAGCCTCATAATCAAAGTCCACTTTTACAGAACTTAGTTGATTAGTAACTGTATTAAATTCATTTAAATGATCTGCAACAGACCCACCTTCTGACATCTTCATATTAAATAATCTCTTCATTAGAAATACCTTATTGTACATCGATGGTTTTTCATACAGTTTATCCAATGCGTCCATCAGCTCCTTCGTTGTCTTTTCTTTCGAAATATTGAAAGCCACCGATGCTGCTAGAATCATCTGTATCTTTCCTAGTGCCTTTCTGTCAAGAACCTCCCATTCTTCTTCCTTCATGGCCATCGTATTCTTTGTTATTCCACCTAATGGTAGGAATAGATCCTTCTGATATAAATAATCTTCCATTTTCATCTTCCATAACTGGTAGTTTTGTTTGTTAAATTTCTCGACCCTAAACTTTTCATCTTCCACCATTGCTCCCACTCGAACTAGGAACCCTCTTTTCATGCGAGTTACATTTCTCTATGATACCAATTGTTCGAAAAATAGGATTGTGTAACAATAAAATAAAACAAATGTGGAAATAAAACACATAAGATACACAATACAATGGAGACACAGATATACGTGGTTCACCTAGCGTGGGCTATGTCCACTAGAGAAATTGTTAGGTCCTTCCTTTTTATTATCCAGCAAATGAAGGGATACAACCTATAACACACCCTTTGTAACTTCCTCTTCTTTCTCTCTCAGTATACTCTCTCAGAATACAATATTCACAATGATACATAGCCGCAATACATTTCCCTCATAAAAGAGGGTTTCATTCTAGGGGAAAAAACCCTAACATAACTTCTACCTTTAGATCTTCTACCTTATAATGAATGGTCCATATTTACTATGAAATTACAATATACATTTACAAGGAAATTTTCCCTTCGGGGGCTTCACCCCCAAACTCCCGCCGGGGGCCCACTTTCCCCCTAACTCCCTAGCCAAGGGGATGATCCCCCTTGCGTGGAGGGGTGTACAGTCTTCATGGGGTATAAACACGACTGAAAACAAAGAACTATGAATCAAGAAGATAGTCAAGCTCCACAACTAACAAGTTGTCACATCTCTTCTCAGAGATAAGTTGCCACCATTCTAGCGAGTTCAGTTCGCTCTATATTTTATAGTTTCTATACATTTCTCTCATTAATAGAAACTGTGTATTGGTGTATCTATGTATTTCTTGCAATATATATGTGTATTTCATTGCTATACATATGTCTTAATTTGTTCTAAAAATAATCTAGATAAGTGGTATCAGAGCAGGCTGCTCCTTATCATTTCTTAGTGCATGTTCCTAACAAAGTCAGGATATAGAGAGTTGGGACTCAAGCTAGTTTGTCTTNCATGTGGAGGAAGAAAATAGAGATGAGGGAGAAAGAGATTATATTACTTTGTTTCCCAAGGAAACCATCACGCAACAGAGGGACGGAATGATGGAGAATTTTTCCCAAATCCTTTGACGACTGTCGAGAATAGAAAATGTGTCTTCATCAAGAAACCACTTTGGAGGCATATCCCCTTTCAAGGTACAAGTTTATTTTGATATTCCTGTGTTTGAAAGTCGGATAGATGTGGATGCTTTGGAAAAGTGGTTAAATATGCTAGAAGGTTATTTCTTTGTCCACCATTTTTCCCACAAGGAAAAGATCATCTTTGTGCTCCTTAAGGATGTCCCCCGTATCAAAAATTGGTGGAAAACTTATTGTGATCAAAATTCCATAGAGGAGTCTTGAATGTTTGAGGTCGAACCCACTTGGGATTTCTTTATGGATGTCATCAACAAACAGTATTGTCCTATTGGAAACTATGACGACCAGTAAATGAGATGGACCACACTACGTCAAGAGCGGGGCCAAACAGTGTTGGAGTTCACAAATATCTTCGATACCTTGTCCACCAAAATTGGTATCAAAGACTCTGAGCGGTATTTGTTTCTAAAATACCGTGGGGATCTACATAGGTACATCCTAACCGAAATGGATTTTTTGGACATCTCATCACTGGAAGTCACTTATCAATATGTTGTCAAAAATAAACAAAAATTTCAACAGTAGAACAAGCGAGAGTTCGGGTCTACAAATCCACAACAACCAAAGTATGGTAAAGGCATCTCTAACTCACAAAAAAAACAACCTCAATACAACCAGTCCAAGCCATAGAAAAAGAAGAGTAATGGGAAGATGAAGAAGGACACTAGAAAGTGGTGCAACTTCCAAAAAAATCATTGGTACAACACTGATGAATGTCGCTCGAAATAGTCATTGGTGGTCGAGCTCAAATAAAAAGAGTCGAGCCTCGACTCAAACTCTGATTCAGAAAATAATAAAAGGAGATAGATCATTGATGCAGAACCCACTACTACCATCACGGCACAACAATCCAACCATATGAACCAGAGGATCCTAAGGAGGGGGGTCCCTCTTCCATTCATAGATGTGGGTGAAGGGGACCCCACTAAATTTAATTATCTATAGTGGAAGCCAAAATAACCCCATCTCAGCAAATTTCATCAAGCAGTTGGATTTGTCGACAACACTATACCCGCAACCATACAACATATGGTGGCTTCATCAAGGATGAGATCTTTGTGTCAGCCAACAATGTCGCCTTTCCTATAGCATCAATCCCTTCAAGGATAGGGTATTGTGTGATGTTAACCCACTAGAAGTAAGTGATGTTCTATTAGGCACACCATATATGTGGAAGTGTCGTGTTATTCATGAGTCTCGACCCCATAGTGTCATTGTTACTCTGGTGGGTCAACTCTACAAGATACCAAAGGTAGTTCCGACTATTGTTCCAGAAAAAAAATGTCACAAAGTAATCTCTCATAACAAAAATTTTATCCTCTTCATAATCTAGTCAGAAGATGAAAAGAAGGACACTACAACCACTGTCGCCTCAGCCAAAGACCATTATATCCATCAAAATAAGATCAACAATATTGTAGAAGATCACACATATATTCTTACTTCACCTACGAGGATGCCTCCACACTACCCTGTCAAGAAAAATTATAACAGAGACCTTCATGTTCTTCATGTTCCACCTTCACTAACATAGTCGTCCCACACTCAGACCAAGGCAGATCGTACAACTATATTGGGTGAATGGATCAAACCCCTCCAGTAACAGGTTTATGACAACCTTCAACAAGCTCAATAGGACAGCTTCTTCAACAAGGCATTCATCTCACCAAGGTTCAGATCCAGCAAAAAATTCCCTGGGAACTTAACGAAATGAAGACGATTACTTCCTAAGGAGGGAGGAATGATCTAGGTGGATGTCGATGGCCACACAGCTATTCCACTATATCAAAGAACAGTTTTCCATTTTGGCAGTTTTTTATAGTTTTCCAGGTCCCAAATGTTGGAATACTGAGAGGGGGGGGTGAATTAGTATGAGCACTTTATACCACTTTTAACCACAATATATATTATTTCACTTTAACAACAATTTTCAGCAATTTATCATCAATGTATCATCTATGTTTCCATTCAATATATCATGAGCATATAATCATAAGAAAAATCACATCAACAACATCACATCAAATACATAGTTGATCCAAAATTGATCTTTTAAAGACTATGGTTAAGTTTATGCATGAGTTGATTTACCATTTAGGAATTAAGAGAAAATGAAGATTTTAGTGAATGAATGTTATATCCATCATAAAGAATGTAGAACAGAAAGTAAACATCAAGAACAACAAACCAAAACACCAAATATTGTTAACAAAGTTCAGCACAAATTTGCCTACGTGTCTGGGCCTTTGTCTTCAGTGGGAGGCTTCTTATTAATCCTTAATGCTTAAAAACAATACCAAGTTAGGCTTACATAACAATTCCTAAAACCACCTTCCAGATCTACAACTTCTGGACAGAAACAGACATCACCAATAGTTGCAACTGGTAATTCTGAGACTTTTGAGTATGAACTCGGTTGTGTTTGGCTCGACATCTTGGGATCTGGAGGAACTTTTTTGTTCGGCTACTCAGATGCAAAAACAGAAGCCATAATTGAACTCCCCTCGAAATTCTGCAACTTTTGAGTATAAAGACGACTTGATTCTGAACAGGCCCTCGAGTACTCCCCTCAGAACGAATCACAATGTTGCACCCTCTCATATATGTACATTTTGTACAGTGTCAAATTGCATACCAAATTTTTTTTTATCGATTTTCGTGCACGGATAAATAATCTAGACTCCACCAAATTTAGCAACAGTTAGCCAAACTTAGCGGGATTTCGCAAGATTTGGAGGATTATCGCTAGATTTGGCAGAACCGCCAAACCATTTTGACCTTCTAGAAGGTTCCACATGGTGCCTCCTCATTGGTCCATGTGTCACCTCGTCATTGGCCCGAGCCACATCAGCTGCCATGTCAACCTACTCAGTCAATCGCCACATCAGCATCTCTACTGCCATGCCATCCTTCCATGTCCGCTACCACGTCATCATCTGTACAATTCCATGTCATCATTCGTATAGTGCCACATCATCATCCATACAATGCCATGTCATTGTCCGTACAGTGCCACATCATCGTCTATATAGCCATGTGTCACCTCCGTATAGTGCCATGTCATCATATGTACAATTCCACATCATCAGTCGTACATCCACATGTCACCACATCAACATCTGTATCACCACATGTCACCTCCATATAGTGCCACGTGTCACTTATGTACCATGCCAACTCAGCGCGAAAATGCCAAAAATTACTGACACGTGTCAACTCCTAGTGTTGCCACATCACCCTGCTGAAGTCATCATGACGTACTGCTGACATCATCTTCCACATCAGATGTACGCCACGTCAGTATTACAACCTTTGACTAATTGACTTTGACCTTTGACTTTTTTCCTGTTTGAGAAAAATTTATGAACGTGAAAACTTTCGCATACGGTGTCCATTTTCAGAAAAAATATATATATATGGTCAGAATCGGCATGACGAGCCATACATAATGGGGTTGGTTTTGTCTGATTCAGAGAACTTTGAAATTTTGGTTTTCCTGGATCCATTTTGGATCAACAATACACCAGTATTTACATGGAAACCCAAATGGGAGAAAACCACAGATTGCTTTCTTATATATATCAAGAATTCATTCATAGGAAGCACCAACTTCCAAATTCTCCCACTGAAATTGGAAGGAGGCTCCAACCCCCTATTCTCAGGCTCCAACCTGAAGGAAGCTACAACTCTCTAAATTCTCTGGCTCCAACCTGAAGGAAGCTACAACTCTCTGAATTCTCTAGCTCCAACCAATAGGAGGCTAAAACCCCTTGATTCTCAGGCTCCAACTTGAAGGAAGCTACAACTCCCTGATTCTCTGGATCCAATTGGACAGAGGATACAACCCCTTTCCTTGCCCCATCATGTTTCCTTGAAATATAAGTGTAGACCAACTGTCACTACCATAATCACTGCCAATGTCACTACCACTGTCACTGTCATTATCACTGCCTCTGTCACATCAACCTATAACCTGTCATTGTATCCAACCTATCACATCAGCCTTTCATTGATCAACATGTCCAATCTATCACTTTCACCGATACTCAACCAGATCATCTCACATGGATCATACACCAAGGACACTTGTCAACTAGATGTCCAACATCACCAACACATGCCTCTACCAAACATGTACCAAGACACCAACATACCATCACAGGGTATGTGTCTCAACCATGTACCAAATCATGTACCAAACCATCAACCTGTACCATACCAAGCATCAACCGTGTACCACAACCTGTACCATACCAAGCATCAACCGTGTACCACAACCTGTACCACAACAAGTGCATCAACCATGCACCAACACATGTACCAAACCATGCATCAACCATGCACCAGAATTGTGCCAGACCATGCATCAACCATGCACATCAATAATGTACATCAACACCTGTACCATACTATGTATCAACCATGTACTGCACCAAGTACATCAACCATGCATAATGCATCAATGTCACCAAGGAATGCCTCATAAATATACCAAAAATGTATCTCAAACAATGTGCCCAATATTCTAGATGCTCCTCAAACCATGTGCCTCAAACATATACCATATCACTCATGATATGTCTCAATCATTCCATACACCATGTACCATAAGCTATCAACAATGAAGCTCCTCAACAAAGTACCAAGGAATGTGCCTCATACATATGCCAATACAACTATGTACCTCTAACAATGAGCCATAACATCCATGTACCAAGTACCAAGAATATGTGTCAAGCATGTATCAATATCACCTCAACCATATCAAACCATGTACCATGTACCACAAGGGTTCCAAGACATGCCTTAAGCATGTGCCATACCATCCATGAAACAAGCCTCAAACAAATATATAAAAGACATACCTTTACTCATGAAAACCTAAAGCATACCATCTCAGACCCTGTAACACATGTGTTGCACCATCAAACCTTGTTGCAACTCAACCAAACATTCTTCTTCAAAAATTTTCCTCAAATCCATGACCTATCCTCCTACTATTGTCGGATGTACGCAACTTGGCCTCCTACTACCGGCGAATGTATGTGACCTGGCCTTCTGTAGTCCACATATAACCTCAGAAAACTAGGGTTACCAATTTTATGCAACTCTAAAACTTTCACTTCTTCAGACCTTCATTGCCTCAAACTTGATACGTCAGATTCAACCTCAGATTCACTAATAGATTTTCCAAAAGAAAATCCCTAACATTCACAAGATAGATATTCAAGGAGAGACTCTTTCTCCTCTCCAGGTCCCACCACCCTCACGCTCTGGACATCTTGCACTCCTTGCTTTCTGATGCACGGTCCCTCCTTCGACCTCGTGGCTCCTTATCCTCCCCTTCTCTCTCATGCGCCCCATATCTTCACTTCTTACCTTCTGCACATTTGATTCGCAGCCCCCCATTACTCTCTAATGCCTCCTCCTACTGCCATGGCATCATCATTTGCAATCTCCTCTATGGACGAACATTCTAGTCTATGGAAAACCCAAATGACATGTAGTCTAAAGCGTGCAAATGGTAACTACTCACCATATTTGTTGATTATGCATTGTCTTTCCTCATAGATGTATTTGCAATTCAGCTTTGAGTTTCATGTTTTTGTGCTTCTGACTCCTCCTTTCATCATGTGGAGGTGATCTAGAGCCCCATGTTCCTGTCCTTCCTGTGCTACTAAGGAGCTTTGAGACAAAATTCAGGATTTGAGAGTTGTAGTCAAAAACTCAGGGGAAAGAATGGATTCACGACTCCGGGAACTCCAAACGAAAAATCAGGAACTCCGACATCACATCGTAAATATTCAGAACCAACTGCAGTCACAGGAACACGAGCATAACCAAGATCTCACGATGTTCTTTGTGGGGTCAATAGAAACACCAGGCACATCAACCTACTTAGCCAACAATTGGGGAACCCTCTTGGTCATCCTCAACACCCTGTAAATTCAATCGAATCAATAGATTCAAGGCTTCCTTCAAACTTCCATTCAGAAGATGACAATGAAAAAAGACAGGCTCCTCTTGACCCAACGTTGGCTGCAGCAAGGCACAATCCAGAAGATGGAATTCCACTGCCAGTAGCAATTCAAGAAAATCTCTAAGAAGTTGCAGAAGCATCTCATATTTTCTAGTCAGGTTTATATACATGGTTTACAATTTTTTGTTTATGTTGTCTACATATGTTTCCAATTTTACATGGCAGCCCAGCAGTTCTTTTTGGAGCATTTTTAAGCTCTCCATTAGAATGCAGCAGTATTCTCAGAGAACATTCTGGTCATAGTCCAAAGAATCAACTTTTTTTTGCCTCTATGTATTGTGCTTCGTCACAAACTCTTTTTTAATATAAATCCCTAACCATTCTTGTTAAAAATAAGAGAGACTCTTTGAGGTGTATTTATACTAATGCTAGGTAACCTCTTTCCTTATTTTAGGGGTTTCTTGTTACACCCACTTTACCCTTTTACCAAGACTTGCAACCAACTAGGGGCTTCTTGACCACTCTTTGGGGCTTCCAAATTTACAATTCCATATCTTCCTAACCGTAAGGAACCATGTGGCATTCCACATATCAATGGAAACAGCACGATGAGTATTGTCCATCTATGAGTATCTTACCTACATTTTCATTTTTCTTCATGTCCATATTCCTCAACAAACTTCGGGTTCCATAACCACACTTCCAGGCCTTCATGTAGACTTCATCAAATGTATCCATCACATATGATGACATCAACTAACTCACAATCAAGCTCAATCATACATATTATAACCAATTGTCCAACGATATTGTCCACATCTTTGGGGTTTCCAAACTTCTCCAAGGGTTGACATCAATCTCGAAGATCACTCTCCAAGGGTTGAAATCAATCTTGAATATCACTCTCCAAGGTTGACATTAATGACAACCAACTATCCAAACCAATTGTCTAACACCAAAATTTTGGGGTCGTTTTGAGGCCCTAAACGATATTTTATTGGACTTTTGGGGGTCCGGGAGTTCAAAACGACATGCCCTTACCCTCGGCGAAAGTTTTACTCCTCAGCTATACCTTTCCAACGAGGTATAAAATGCCCCAAATAGAGATCATATGCAAAAGTTATGCCCTCAGAAGTTGATGTATCAACTACCCCCATTAGGGCCCACAAACCTTTTGGTGTTTCATCTCCCGGGGTTAGGATTTTGAATGTTTAGGGTTTTCTCATTTCTTCTTTATGTTAAAAAGGATTTTGGAACCTCATGGTATAAACACATATTGTGAATGAGTGTAGCCATCACATCTCTTCTCAGAGATAAGTTACCACCATTCTAGTGAGTTTAGTTCGCTTTGTATTTTACATTTATGTCCATTTATCTCATTAATAGAAATTGTGTATTGTTGTATCTATGTATTTCTTGCAATATCTCTCTACATTTCATTATTTTATCTTTTCCGTCATTTCTTCTCAAAATAATCTAGATCAATGGTATCAGAGCAGGTTGCTCCTTGTCGTTTCTTAGTGCATTTCCCCGACAAGCTCAGGATATAGAGATTTAGTTCTCGATCTAGTTTCTATTGAGGACAAGCGCTCTCGCCATCCCAAGCGGCCTCCCATGGAAGAAGAAACAAAAGACGAGGGAGCATGAGATTCTATTAATATGTTTCTTGAGGACTCCCTCACATGAAAGAGGGACGAAATGATAGATAATTTTTCCCAAATCCTTCGACGAATGTCGATAACAGCAAATGCATCTTCATCAAGCAACCACTTTGGAGGCACCACCCCTTTCAAGGTACAAGTTAATTTTGATATTCATGTGTTTGAAGGTAGAATGCATGCAGATGCATTGGAAAATTGGTTAAATAAGCTAGAAGGTTATTTCTATGTCCACCATTTTTTCAACAGGGAAACGATCACCTTTGTGCTCCTTAAGGTTGTCCCCCATGTCAAAAATTGGTGGGAAACTTACTGTGAGAAAAATTCCTTAGGGTATGGAATGTTTGAGGTCGAACCCACTTGGGATTTTTTTATGGATGTCATCAAGGAATAGTATTACCCTATTGGAAACTATGACTATCAGTACATGAGATGAACCACACTGTGTCAAGAGAGGGGCCAAACAGTGTCAAAGTTCACAAATATCTTCCATACCTTGCATACCAAGTTGGGTATCAAATACTCAGAGTGGCATCTTGTTCAAAAAAATTGTGGGGCTCTACACAAGTACATATAAACCGAAATGGAGTTTTTGGACATCTCATCATTGGAAGTCACTTATCGATATGTTGTCAAAATCGAGCATAAATTTAAGCAACAGAACAAGTGGGAGTTCAGGTCTGCAAATATGCAACAACCAGAGTATGGTAAAGGAATCCCTATCTCAAAAAATATCCAACCTAAAACTGTCATTGGTAGTCGAGATCAAAGAAACAGACTTGAGCCCCGACTTGGACTCTGATTCAGAAAATAATAAAAGGAGACAAATCATTAATTCAGAACCCACTGCTACCATCGCAACCACAAAAATCCAACCAGAAGAACCATAGAATCCTGAGGAGGAGGAGTGCCTCTTCCATTCACAGATGTGGGTGAAGGGGACCCCACTAAATTTCATTGTTGATAGAAGAATCCAAAAGAACATCATCTCAACAAAGGTCATCAATCAGTTAGATTTCCCAACAACACCACACCCACATCCATACAACATCGGGTGGTTTCACCAAGGATGAGATATTCACTTCAACCAACAGTGTCGTATGTCCTACAACATAAAGCCCTTCAAGGATGATGTATTGTGTGATGTTGTCCCACTGGAAGTCTGTGATGTTTTGTTAGGCCAACCACATATGTGGAAGCTTCATTTGAATTATGCATCCCGACCCCGTAGTGTCATTGTTACTCTGGTGGGTCACCTCTACATGATGGTCAATGTCCCCTTCTCCAGGTTGCTCCAGTACTGCTCCTAATGCAATAGAAGATGCATCAACATGCACATGAAATTCCTTGCTCTAGTTGGGAAAGACTAGAATAGGTGCAATGACCATCTTTTGTTTCAGTGTGTTGAAGCTTTATTGGCATTCGTCTGTCCAACCAAACTGACAGTATTTCTTTAATAACCTCTCCATTGGCACAGTAATCTGAGCATATCCTTTGATAAATTTCCTGTAATAGCCAATATGTCCTAGCACAGTGCACGGTTGTTTGACTGATGTAGGTGGTGGTAAATCAACTATAATTGCAATTTTGGATGGATCCACCAACAATCCTTGCTTGCATACAATATGACCTAATAATACTCCAAATGGTGAGAAGAAGATGAACTTCTTCAAATTCAAAGCAATTTGACACTACCTGCATTTATCCAGCATTAGCCTTAGACATTCAGTATGATTTTTCAACAAACTAAAAACAGTCTAGTCATCAAAGTATGCTTCTAAAAACTTATGCAAAAAT
>JASDQU010108176.1:76643-92509 GCA_032191745.1 Picea mariana | reverse complement strand
TCTCTAATATTTTGTCTCAAGGATGGTTATAGGCTCTAGACTTGGGTCTTGAAGGAATTTAGGAAAATTTATGGAGGTCTTACATTGACATACTCAAAAGGGTTTATATTCACATAAAGAAGAATCCTCACCCTTTAGATTGGTCATTTAATAAAACTAGAGGAGAGAATACAACATGATTGGGAAATAAGTACATGATTATCCCCAATCCTCAAGGTATTTTATGGTGGTGGAAACAAATCTAGAAGTTGAGGGCTCCAAATCAGACTAGAGTTTTCATGTGGCTATATTTTAAAAACAAGGTTTTGACTTGGTAGTTTTTCTAGAAGAGATGCAAGCAGGCCCTTGCATATTGTATAGGGATATTGAGGAAAACATTTCTCATTCGTTAATTAAATGTCCTTATTCACTAAATGTATGGAAGGAGGCTAAGGTGCTCAATAGCATTAAAAATGCATGGGAAGGTAATTTGTTGATGAATATTTGAGGAAGTGGTCTGAAAAGAAGTGATTAAAGGATCTCAAAGCTCTACCATCCTTATTATGTTGGGGTATTGGTTGGAAAGGAATTCTATTATTTTTTATGAGAAAATTATTCCTCCTTTTCAAGATATTTCTAGGGTTGGTGTTTTATTTTTGCAAATCAAAATGGTTGCAATTCTAAGCAAGATCATCAAGTGGGAGAGATCCATATAAACAAGCACATGCCTTAGAGTTTTTTTATGGGGCCTGGAAAATTCAATAATATTTTAGCATTCTTGGAGGTTTGCTATTCTGTTTAGAGTCACACTATATAAAGTTTAAAGGAAGCATTGGGCATGGGTCCAAAAATTATGCTAAGCTTCAAGCTCCGTGAAATATTTTAATGTGTGTTATGGATCAAAATAAAGAGCCTACAAGTTTATGGAGACTCTTCTTTAGTTATAAATTGGATGAAGGGATTTGTCCTTTTACATAATGTTATTCTTAAGCTTATGACAGATCTGTTCTTGGAGGTGATTGGCACTTTTGATCATATCTCCTTGTTTGTATAGGGAATTGAACTAGAAGGTTGACAAGATTTCAAAGGAAGGTCAACATCTTTCTAAAGGCTCCATTTCCATGAAAGTTTTGAGGGTGTTTTGTTATTACTTTGACAAAAAAAAATTATCCTTCTTGTGGCTATGTGGTTGTTGCTCAATTTTTATGTCTTTTTATCTATCTATTTTTTAGTGGGTATAGTTTTTTGCCTTATCGATGTACATCCATCCTTTTATTTTGGCTATGTTATGGTTCTTATCGTTGGACAATTATGAGTTTCCTTAGTTGCTATGTTGTTGAGTAGATAGGAAAATCCTTTTTTTATTATTTTAGGTTAGGGAAGACCTCGGTCTAATAAACGCATCCTGTCCTATTACACCTACAACATGTATTTTTTATTCACTCTTGAATAAAAATAATTATTTTTTTCTTGGGAAAAAATTATTGTAGTTCCTTCGAGGGAATTCTATCTACCTTGACTATGCTAAAGTCTTGTCACCGAGAGAGGTTAAAGGTTGAAGTATCGATGGGTTAAAGCATCCAACTTTGATGTGAAACCCCTCCAATTTGAATTTTATAGTATTTTAGCTTCGAGGCATCAAGGATATTGGATTGGGCATAAATAATGGAAGTTTGCAACCTCTTGTGCAAATGCCTGACGCCTCAAATAAAACCTTGTTCATAAATATTTTAAGTACACAAGGAATAGGGAAATCAAGATAACTCTACACAAATGAAAAGAAAATTTTGAAAGACCTAAGAGTCTAGATGGAGGACATATAGACAAAGCAAATTAAGAGTTTATTAATTGTGTGTCTGCACAAGGAAGCAATCAAATCTAAATCAACATGTCATGGGAAAATCAATTTTCATGAAATGGAGAGATAACATCAACAAATTGTGGGTTGGGAGGGAATGTAGAGCCATTAGGTCAGGAGACATCAACAACTGAGATGACTCATAAGATATAGTAGAATACATTTGATCAAGTGAAATGTGGATACATGGCAAATTGGGCTCTCCATAGGGTTAAATTTACTAAGTACAAGGGATCTACTTATTTATCTCAATGTCAAATCCCCGATTTAAATCTTAGTACATAAAATAGTTTGGGTTCAAGGCATCGTGGGGTTAAGTTTGGGTTTCTATCATCTCCCTATGGATCCTACCTACTGTCAAAATTCTACCTATATTACATTGTAATTTATTTTTAGTCAGCGAGATCCTGAAAAAGGTAGGGGAAAATATTTCCAAAAGGAAAATCACTCAAACTCTTGAACACATGAATGCTCAAATGCTTTCCAAGTGGAAGAAGTATATTAAGTCCCTAGTTTAGGTCCAATCATTGTATGCCACATACAACACATCCTTATCAACAAGAAATGTCCACTACACATATGGGTCCAATCATTGTATGCCACATATCATCTTCATAGTGTTCATGTCAATAGTATAGGGTTGGCATGACATGGTACAATGAAGGGAGCCATGCATTAAAGGAAATCTCATATTTTTTTTGGGTCCATGGGTGATCGAGTGGATTTTGAACTTCAAGTTCTCAATGTTCTTATTTTTCCTAGATATCTAATGCATGTACAAGCTACATTTGATTAAATAATTTTGACCCATGGATGTATTTAATACAATTTAATGGATTTGGCACTACAAAGGGAAAGGGAGAACTTGGTGGACTTGGAACGATATGGAATGATGAATATGAATAATTGACCATTTGGTATTACCATAATTAATATGTATCTACATTCGTAACTAAGAGGAATGCAACTTCTAACTTCAAGCATCCCTTAGAAGGCCTTTTTTTAAGTAATCAATGCACCTAGTTATATTAGGTGCACCGATGTGATTGATGAAACAAGCTACACTGGTGTACTTAATTTTATCACACACCAATCAAAATCCTATGTTGAAACCTCTACAGAGTATGATTTGCAAAGGTTCACACTTGCATTTTAAATTAAATCTATTACTCCAGTGTGTCTTATGTACTATATCACACCAGTGTACCTAATACTAAATGATGCACTAATTTGTGGTAAAAAAGATTTTGTTTTAAAGACAACACATTTTTCATTAATGCACCAGAATAGGAAACCAAAAAAAGAGAAGGGATTTCATCTTGTAAAAGTAAGTTAAACAAAACCTTATTCCATTATTGTGCCAAAAGTTAGAGGGAGGGTTATGCAAGACACATTACCAGTAAGAGATAGGAGTGGACAATTTTTAAAGTGTAGAATTCATAAGGGTTGAACGTGGGCCGCATACAAACCTATGGAGGGGAATTAGGCATGTAAATTCATTGTCTTCATCTCAACAAATTATTCCTCCATTGATTCACAATTTACCTCGAATTTGTTTTATTCATATTCATATTTACAATCCATTTCAGGAAAATAGAAGGGTTTAAGACTCTCCTCCAATGCTACAAACCCTAGCTTTGTTGTCGCTTCTCTCTACTAATTTTTTTGTTGCAAACCCTAGCAATATGTGTTTAATTTCTTTACCCTTTCACAACAATATTTATTTTGGGGGGCTTAGGGTATTTGTTGGCCTCCATGTTGTTTTTGATGTAAATAATATCTTAATGGATTGGGGCCCTCATTACTTTGGATTTTAAACCCTATCCTTATAAGGAAGTTTTTTTAAGAATTTTTGAGTTGTGTATTGTGCATTATATATTATAGACACAAGTGATTGTATAATTGTATAGTACATCACTTGGTACAAAAGCTTGCAATAAATTTAGTGTAGGAATTTTTTATAGTTTTGAATAAAGTTACACAATGTACCATGATAAAGATGTAAATGCACTAGTGTATCATATTGTAACATGCACACCAATGCAAGGGTGGTAGGTGTGGGGGGAATCCTCTTCGATCTCAGAGGAAACATGGAAAGTGATTTTCCTTGGCTTTAGGTATCACTACAAACAATGAAGTTAAGTCATTGGTAGTATTCCAAGGATTTCTCAAACTAAAATATTATGGAGTTCACTAAGCAACACTTATTGGCAACTCTTCCGTCATCATTATGTTCCTCTTGAAACTCTCTTCTCCTTGGTCTATTAGTTTGCAATGTTTGGTTCAAAGAATTATGAGTCTAGCTCATCAATTTGAGACCATTTACTATTTTCAAGTCTTGTGGGCTCATAATCGAGATGTTAACCGTCTAGCTAATGTTGGATCTAAGCATGATGAATGATTACTAATGATAAAAGGGAGGGATCCAATCCTCATGCACCTTCCATGATCTATTTATCCATTAATGTGATTATGAGTGCGACAACCAAGCTTTTTTCTTTGCATGAGTGAAAGTATAGGGTGTTATAGCCACATGTGTTAGAGATGTCTATTTTTCATAGACATCTCTAATGCATGTGAACCTGTGACATAGATCCCGCGTTCATGAGATATTAAAGAATACCCCTAATTTCACTAGATATTGATAAATACCTCCCAAAATCCTTTTTTTGATCCTCCCTCCCAATACATCTTTCAAATAATACTAAAAAATCATATTTTTACTAGATACCCCTTTTATACCCTCCAATACATATAAACCCCCTGAGACCCACATCCCCCCACCCCCAATACCTACAATTTATTGATTGTATTTTTCACCATTTAAAAACCCCCTTTATGAATGAACGTGATAATATATTGGTCATCAAGGTGAAGCCCCCGTATCTCCATCACTCCCATTCCCATGTAATAACTCATTGACAATGAAGATTAAATGGAAGGTGGTGTGTAGATTTGCATTATGGTGTGGGATTATTTTGGATTTGTGGGATTTATTTCTTCTTTGTTTGCCTCCTAGAACTCTCTCATCCCTATTGTTAGCTATGTGCATCATGAGGGGGAATGTTATTGAAGGGATTCCCTCCTCGACTCTTTGGTTGGGAACATCAGTGTAAACGTGTGGTCTACAAAAGGTGTGGGGATTTGGATTGGAGGTGTCATCTTTGATGGAACAATGTAAAAATAGGTGCTGTGTGATGTGTGAATTGATATATCTTATGAGGAATTGTGAGCATAGAATTATTGAGGCACAACATGAGGTGACCAAATTAACATTACAATAGAGCTAAATGACATGAAATGTGGGAGGGAAATATGTTTGGAGAGGTACATGAAAGGGGAAAACCTGTGGTTTAGGTTGGATTTCAAAATTAATTTTTGAAGGAGATGGAAGTAGGTGCAAAAAAATCGCATGCAAGATCAAGAATCTCTATTCTTGGGATAGGAAGCACAAATGGGCTCAATTTCTACTAGAGTTGATCATATTACCAACTTTTAGTGCATGAATCTGGAGGGTTTTTAATCTATTCCCCATTTCTTTGTCTACATTCCCAATGGGTCACTCAATTATGGCCTCATAGTAGTCAAGGATGAAAATAACCAAGAGGAAGCAGCTACAACAATGCAACTTGTGGACCATCCATACATGGAGCAGAGCAAGGCTAATTCAGATGGTGAAAAAACAGTGCATGAGTGGGTCCTATATGGGTCGAATTTTTAGTATTTATATCATGTATTTAGTATGTACTATGAATTTTTGTTAATCCTAGGACATTTCATTTGAAATTACACTTTATCTGACCGAATGTTTCCAATTACTTGTTGACTGACCAACCAACTATCTCTAGTAGAAGTGGGATGAACCATCAAAACCTGAGATTCCAACAACCTGTGGTTTAGGTTGGATTTCAAAATTTATTTTTGAAGGATATGGAGGTAGGTGCAAAAAATCACATGCAAGCTCAAGAATCTTGGTTCTTGGGATTGGAAGCACAAATGGGCTCAATTTCTACTAGACTTTATCATATTACCAAATTTTAGTGCATGCCTCTAGAGGGTTTTCAATCTATTCCACCTTTCTTTGACTACATTCCTAATGGGTCACTCAAGTTTGACCTGATCGCGGTCAAGGATGAAAAGAACCAAGAGAAAGTAACTACAACAATGGAACCTGCAGACCATCCATACACAGAGTAGAGCAAGGCCAATTTAAATGATGGAAACCTAGTGCATGAGTGGGTCCTCTATGGGTCAATTTTTAGTATTTCTCTCATGTCTTTAGTATGTACTATGATTTTTTGTTAATCCTAGGACATTTTTTTGGAAAGTACACTTTCCATGTCGACACTTTTAGAATTTGGTTAAATAGTCTAGAGGTATTTTAGAGTCCACTTTTTGAAATTAGATGTAGGTTTCAACCTCCTTTTTATTTTCATGTATGTCAACCAATTAGGATGTGAAAAAGTTTTTAATACAAAATTACCCATTATTGTAAAAACACACAAAAAAAAGTGCACACTAGTGCATATTGTTGTGGTAAAGTGCACCACCAAACCCAAAAATGTTTTAGAAGGTTGCTACCATTTTAGGATGGGATTCTTTACTTACTTTTTAAATCATATTTAATAATTTTCATATTTCATTAGACAATTATTTTGTTGATAGAAGATGGTTGATAAAAGACCCACAAAAAAACATTGTAATGAGCGCAAGGGAAGCATGTCCCAATAGGAGAACAAGGAGAGTTAATTGATGTTTTAATATATAAGTGATGTATTTTGAGTTTTATATGGGTTTAAATGATGTGCAATGGTTAATGTCTGTCATACATAGCAAAAATTTGAAAAAACTCAAGAAGATTGTTTGCAATTTGAGTGGAAATGAGCATAATCATTTTATGAAAATATTGCAAATAGGGGAAGGTGGAACAAAAGGTGATCAAAATGAAGTTTTTCCTTCTACCTTTTACTAATAGTGTAATTTGCAAAAATAATATCTAACATGCTTTAAACATTTGATTTTGCATTATGTTGAATATTGTGCAAGGAACCCCAATGAGGGAACAAAAGGCCTTCATAAGGAGAAAAAATTACAAGTGATGTAAATGATGATGAATTGGTCGTCAATTCATATAAGGTGGTGTTACATCCATTGGATGTAGCTTGGATGGTTTGGAGGAATGGTTGTTATCCTCCCCACCTAGGTTCAATTCCTTGTAAGTAACATGTGATTCTCTTAATGGGTCTATAAGATACACTTGTTGTTGAGTATGTTGCTCCTGTTGTCGAGAAATCAATGTCCCACCAATCCTAGCCTCCCCATGTTCTATCACGGATTTAGGGGAGGGTTTATGTGGATGTAGCGAGCTACTAGTCTTTGTTGTTGTGAATCACATGAAAAAAAAAAGGTGGTGCTCCAAGTTCATGATAGGGAGCAAGTTTTTTATAATACGATGAATGATATATCAGAAGAACTTATATATGTTGTTCAATTACAGTAAAACAATTAATCCAATGAATCCAAGAACCAGATTGTGTTTAAACTACAACAAATGTTTCTAAAGAAATTGGGAATGAGACATGTGAGACATTATTACTCTGGAGAAATTATTACTCTGGAGAAATTATTACTTCATTATTGAGTCTACATCCCTTTGTCCTTTAAGTCTGAACATAGTGTTTATCCCCCAAGATCTTCCCTTATTGATGGAGAACCTATTTGTCTCCCTTATATGAGCTTGCCTTTGGTGGAGGATTGAAGTGGTGGAGGCCCAGTTGGAAGGAACTCGGTTTCTTGGTTCTGAACAGTGTCGACACAAAAGTCTGTAATGTTTTCACTTCTGCTGATCATTTATTAATAGAAATACTCCTTTCCCATCCAATTGATATCTTGAAAATATATGTGTTATGATCCATGGGCATGTTTGTTTTGTATATTAATGGATTATGCTATCTAATGTGCTAACCTGTTATATCATCACTATATGCTTGCTCTATTTTTTTGTTGAGAACTTGTTGCAGGTATAAAGCTTTGGGTCGAAGTGCTCAACGGTGGACATCATCAAACATTTGGACGAGGTAGGCCTCTTTCTTACTTCTCTTTCACATTAGTTTATATAGCATATGCTGGAATTGAGTCGATTTCTACAGTCATACCTGTCTGTTGTAGTTCACCCTAGCCATAGAGAGATTTTCCTCATAACACACACACACACACACACACACACACACACACACACACACACACACACACACACACACACACGCGCGCGCGCGCACACACACACACATATATATATATCCATTTTTATTATTCTTCTAGTTTTTCAAAATGAATAAGAAACTAAAGATGTCTAATAAGATGATACCTAAAACATTCTAGTAGGGATATCTAGAAAAGAGTACAAGAAGATGATCAAAGAGATAAGAATAATTAAATAATGGGAAGATCTTGTTGGACACATCGACCACACTGAGAGGGGGGGTGAATCAATTTAGGCTCTTTTTACACCTTTATAAAACACCTTAGTTAGCAATCACCATTTACTCATTATTCATTACTTTCATTTGTATGTAAACATATCTTGGCAGCAAACATCATCAATAAACCATCACAATAAAGCACACAAGGAACACAAGATATATGTATAATTTATTTTGTATTACAGAGTACATTCCTTGTGGTTTATCATCATCAACTGAATAGAGAAACAACTCTACAAGAGCACCAACTCTCGATGCAAGACTTAGCTTGCAAATCTCAGCACCAACCGAGATGTGAAAAATCCAATCCTCAAGTACAAGACCCTGCTTGTGGATAGAACCAAATCTACCAACAGGTACGCAACCTGTCAATAGTGTAACATGTGTATGTACGCAACATGCCTATACTACATCACGCGTATGTACAGGCTCTTTCTTTTGTCAACCTGCGTACACCTTCAGAAAATAAGGTTTATAAAACTTCAACCTTCTAACCCATCAGACCCTTTTTTCCTCTGTCACATCCACTTGTGACCTATCACTATAATCTTCCTACCACTGATCAATATGTACCATCACCAATCACAAACATATATATACCATCCAACAACCTATGCATGCTCCTCATGCATACACAATCATAGATCATGAAGATCTCTCAATCAGAACTGAACTGAACTACTCAACCAACTAGCTACCATATTCAGACACCAATACAACCATACAAAGAATTCCTCAAGAATTCACCATACCATGAGCAAGTCTAAACATCAAGACAATATGTACCCATACCAGAACCTCTGTAGCGGATATAAACCTGTAGAATGTTGATCTGGAACTTGCTTCAGACTTCAGGATCCCGGTACCAACACTTACTCAAGATTTTCATGTCCTTTCCAAATGTATGTGTCATGCTTTCCTTCAGCCCACATACGTACATGCCCTGCTTTCCTTCGGCCCATGTACATATGAACCCTATCCCACTGTAGCCCGCATACTTCTTTAGAAAACTAGGGTTTTCCGAACCTATGAAACTTTCATCCTCAAAACCTCAGACTTACGGAACTTTTGATGCATCCTTGAGTACCTATAACGAATCTTTCACCATAATAGATATTCAATGTGCTCAAGAGATTCACACATAAGAGACCCTTTCTCTCTTATTTATACTTCTTCAAGTAGCTCCCTCATCTAACCAACTCAAACCAACTTCCTTCTTTTTGGGGCTAACCCACTTCTAACCACTTGTCCACTTATAACTACTTTCTCCACAAATAGTAACTTCTCCACTTCTAGTTGCAACTAATTTATTTTTAATTGTTTTCTTGTTGCAACCACTTAACCCATGACTAACCACTTTGACTAGTCAACTTCTTCTAGGTGCTTCTTAGAATAATAATTTGACTTCTTTGACTTTCTAGGAGCTTCTAGACAACACATGAGGGTTCTCCAACTTCATATGGCCATAACTATCTAACCGTGAGGAGTTATGTGACGTTCCACATATCACCGGAAATGGCATGACAATCATTATCCATATAGAATAGTCTCACTTACAAATTCACTGATATTCATTACATTATTCCACAATCAACCTTGGGTTACTTAACCACACATCTAGGATGACTCAACCACTTAAACATTTTGAATTCGCAAAGCATCTTCCCATGAGGGATTTCACCATAAGGGGACCACCTTGGAGTTCATCCATTTGGTACTTCATATCATCCATGAAAATACATCAATGATCAACCTTTACATCATCCCATCTATACATTAATCCAACTAGAACATCAACTCATGAGAACAATTCACTATGACACCTCATGACATTATCCCTCAGATATCAATTATATCCATGACCACATGATCCAACAATCAATACATCAATGATATAGACACATTATTATGACAATACTTGACATCAACTCCTTGACATCTGTTGGTCCTAAAGTTTGAACCTGACTGCTAAAGGGCAGAGCTAGGCCACCTCAAGTTATGAATGTTTGGTTTTTTTTATTTATGGTTCAATTAGAGGTTTGGTTTACCAAGACATGAGAAATTTGGTTGGAAAAATGACATGGGTGAGGGTCCTCCTTGGTTGGTGGCAAACTAAGGAAAGACAAGTGAGACAATAAAGGTAAGAAACAAAGAAAAACAACAAACCATTCAATGAACAATCTGCTGCTAGAAGTTCAAGTATTAAAATGTCATTTAAAGCATCAAACATGTACCAAAAACACAGTCATTACCACAGGTTGTAATAAATAAAAAATCTTTATCAAAGCATAGTTGTTATCACAGGTTTCATATTAATAAAGACAAGTTATACAGTAGTTGAAGGAAAAGAAATGTACTTTCCACAAATCAAAATTGTATTCAAGATAAGAAACACATACGAATTTGGACACAAACACACTATCATCAATAGTATCTTCACCAGGTAGAGATCTTTAATCCATGCACAGAATGGGTCCAACCATTTGTTGTATTGATCTTTTTCTCCCAAAAAATTGAACCCACAAAACATACAAAAAATGCATATTTATCAGAGTTGCAGAGGCTCTCGTCCATCTAGGATTGAGGCTTAACTTTACACTACTAGTTTTAAAACAACTTATTAACTTAACTAGAAACTGTTGGAGTATAGTAATGTATACTTCACACTTGACTTAATAAAAAAGAGTGGTTATTATCACACATAAAAGGCCACTTATTATGCCTGAAACTAAAAGAGTTTTGAACTAAACAATTAAAAACTATTATTTGCAATAAAATTTGACTAATGCATGCACTGGAGAGAACTGAGATATGACAGAAAATGACTAGGAGTGATAGAACCGAGTTCTATATTGATCATGAGCACACATGCACATTGTTGGAGGCCACTGGAGATCACTGAATGTGTTGGCATTATTTTTTCCCCATTCCTGGTTTGATGCCCCTTTTTAAACATTAACATATGCCATTAACGGAGATAAACCACTCCAGGAATTCGATGTTCAGGATTTTGAATGTTGAGTTGGAGAATCTCCCGAAGTGACAATGTTGTGGAGTGACGTGGCAGTGAGGACCCCACTTCATTTGTTCGGGGCTCCGGCACTTTGGAGGTTCGACATTCAGGACTTCGGAGTACAGTGTATACATATCCTCTGGAGGATAGAACTCTTGGAGTCATTATCTAGCACTAATTACTCATTAACCTAAGATTAATTTAATATTCATCATTTAAGGACTTCGGGACTCCAACTCTTGAGGGTTTGGGAGTTTTTCTTTTTTGAATGATGTGCTTGGAATTCTCCTGGAGGACCATCTCCTGAATCTAACATGGCGTCCTGATGTCATATCGTTGATGTGTCATGGAAAGAATGGTGACACGTGTCACTTGAAATAGTACAGATGACGGACCCAAATATGCTTAAAATAAGTGCCACATGTCGCAGTTGATGAATTCCACGTGTCTTGACTGATGGATTCCACGTGTCTTGACTGATGGATTCCACGTGTCATGATAGAAGAGTGCCACACATCTCCGACTCTTCATCCCTTCGGCACTTCAGTGATTTGCATTCGCTTTGGCTTGGAATCTTCCAAAGTGACAATCTCCTAGAGTCATTAATTATTGATTAGTTCTAATTGATCTGGGATTAAGACATGTTTACCCTTAAATGCTTCGGGAGTTTGGCATTCAGGACTTCGGGAGACCATGCCTTCTCTTGATAGAAATATCCCAAAGGAAAATCTCCAGAAGTTGACATGGCAGTTGACGTCACAACCGATGACGGGTCATGAAAATAAGGGTGACATGTGTCACCTGGAATGGGGAAAATGGTGTTTTGAAAATGCTTGAAATGAGTGCCACGTGTCACAACCGATGGATGCCACATGTCCCCACAGATGAATGTTATGTGTCAGCATAGATAAGCACTACATGTCATCATAAATAAGCGCTACATGTCAACATAGATGAGCACTACGTGACAACATAGATGAGTGCTACGTGTCATCATAAATGAGTGCTACATGTCTTCGGCTCTTTGACACTTCGGCTCTTCGTTTGATTGGCACTTCGACGATTTGGATCTGACATGTCCATGATGTCACTATCATTGATCGACACTTCAGCTCTTCGTAACTTCGGCTCTTCGGATCTTACGTGTCCCTGACGTCACGGTTGTTGACGTGTCTACATGAGGAGAGTGACACGTGTCACCCAGAAATGGGAAGATGGCATAACCAAAGGTGTCTAAAATGAGTTCCATGTGTCCTCTGATGAATTCCATTTGATAGTGCTAGATGAATTCCACGTGGCTCCAACGTTTTGGCGTTCGGGAGTTTTTGAGTGCTAAGTGTGGAGACCTCCCAAATGGTTGATCGCTAAAGCGATGCAACGGTTCGACGTTTGGGATTTTTCGACAAAGACAAGATCGTATGTTTCGGCACCGAAGTCGCAGAGTGGATTATGTGTAACTCTACAATTAAACCTCGTGCAAGTTCTAGAACCCCGAATATGCGAGAGTTGTTGATCTGATCAACCTGTTGGATCTCCATTGTTGAAATTTAACCTATCTATTTTCACAATCTAGGCCTGAAAAAAACTACTCTGAATTATTGTGTTTTGTCCATGTGTGTTCCATGTGCACAGAGAAGACTTGGTGGACCTATTGCACGCTTAATCAATGGAAAACATGATGACAAGTATTTCGAACCAAATCATGACATGCAATTATCCTTCATGAAAATAGAAACAATCTGCACAAAGAATCAATCAAGAAAGATAATGATAAAAACCAAGTCATTTAGAGAGGGAAATTGACTCAAGCAACCAAAAGAGAAACAATTTTGATGAAGGTATAGGGAAAAGAGGCAGGAGGGGCAGGGGTGCAGACTTAGATCTCAACATTGGCTCCAACTATGGATAGAAATTCCCTATGAGTTGGTTAAGAACAACAGATCAGTGCCTTGGAATTAAATAACTTGCTACCACCTTCCTTCCCTTACCTTTGTTTCTGTCTGCAAGCCATTTATATTTTCTACTGTCTCTCAGCCATGCATCTTATTGAACTTAAAACTGCAACTACACCCCAGTACCTTTGTTGGGCTATGGAGTCTTTATTCACAAGAAAACTAACTAATCAAAAATGAAAAAGGAAAGCTACACCCCAATGCCTTTGTTGGGCTATGGAGTCTTATTGTCGATCAACTATATAAACAAACTGAAAAAATAAATGCTCGAATGACGAGCTTTATTCAACACACCCCTAATATACTCAACTAAAAACAAAGTAATCTGTGTAATCATATTTCCAGTGAATCCATACAAGGATTTGATTAACAATATGCAATTGACCTCCATCTTTAAGTACGAACCTAATAGTAGGAACTGAAAAATATAGCAACGATTTACAATCTAGAGGCCCATACTTAAAGTTTTGAAATTCTTCCTTCACAAAACGAATGACAGAAAATTATTTAATCCAATTTGACTGCATATAGACTACTACAAGATCTGAAAAAACACAAGAACCATACCCTTTTTTATAATGAGCATCAATCTGATCCTCAAAACTGTAAGTTTGTTGTCTTTTTATTTTGTTGATGAATGTGCATGATTTCAATTGTGTTGTATCCATTCCATGGTAAAAAACTAAAAATCCTCCAGTCAAGACAATTGTTGGTAGCAACATCCCATCTTGTTCATCAACCAAGATATTTCCTTCACTGTTGTTCAGAGGACTAGATTCATAGTTATCACATTTGGGTATATTAAGTTGATAAAGTTGTCATTGATTTTGGATTTCAATGTCATCTCCTCCAATGCTCTTTAAAACATATGCTTCAGAACTGTCATAGATTGGGTTACTACTAAGAATTTCAATCATGGTAGAACTCCGCTCCTCATCATCAGGATATTTATTAGAGATGGGTCGATCTTTAAAAATTCCTGAAATTTGAATTTCAAAATCCTCCATTTCATGAGATCCTTGGGAGATTGACTGCATAATAGTATCCTGATCTATGTCAACTTTTCGAGCATCAATCTCATCATAACAAGAGCAATTAGAGATACCTGATATAATGTCAAACGTTTCTACAGAATCTTGATCAACTTCTTTGTCATCCGAACAATCAATAAAAATTTCCTCCTAAACAGAAAAACTAGAGAAGATTTCACAAGGGGATAACTCTTCTCCCATTTGTTTAACATTAAATTCCTTCTCATTCATATGACTAGAGGAAACAACTATAGACTTCTGCATATATAAATTAAACTCCTCATTAAAATTTTCAAAAAGCAAATAAGCTGAAAAAAAACCTTTTACAATGATCGCTAAATGTTGCATGGAACTCTTTTAGTGAAGAAATGCTAGCAAGAGGCAAGGCTAGGTACCGTTCATGAGCATCTCCATCTAATGAGTACATGAACATATTCATTAATGCATCTTCATAATGTATACCCAATTGTGTTTGACCTCATGGAATTCAAGCAAATAATATGCAGGGTTATCATCTTTATCTTCTCTAAATCTGGGCAAGTAATCACCCCATTCATCTATAGTAGGAACAACATTTGGACAACCAGGGACATCAGAGAAATTAATAGAAGAAAATCTCTAAGCCAAGATGGATTCCATCTGAAAATATGACTTCTTAAAACTGTGGAGTTGCCACTAGATCCTTTAACCATGGAGTCGTCAAGTGAATGATCTGCAGTCCAAATGTGTCTGATCTTTGTTCACCATCAAAGGTCGGATATGATCATTGTCTTTATCCCAGGGAAAGATATTTTGTTACTCTATTCCCCAGCAACGGAGCCAAAATATGTTGGTCCTAAAGTCTACACCTGACTGCTAAAGGGCATAGCTAGGCCACCTCAAGTTATGAAAGGTTGGTTTTTTTATTTACGGGTCAATTAGAGGGTTGTTTTACCAAGACATGAGCAAGGTTTGGTTGGCCAAATGAAATGGATGAGGGTCCTCCTTAGTTGGTGGCACACTAAGGATAGACAAGTGAGACAATAAAGGTAAGAAACAAAGAAAAACAACAAACCATTCAATGAACAATCTATTGCTAGAAGTTCAAGTCTTAAAATGTTATTTCAAGCATTAAACATGTACCAAAAACACGGTCATTCCCACAAGTTGTAATAAAAACAAATCTTCATCAAAGAATAGTTGCTATCACAGGTTGCATATTAATAAAGACAAGTTATACAATAGTTGAAGGAAAAGAAACGTACTTTGCACAAATCAGAATTGTGTTCAAGATAAGAAACACATACGAATTTGGACACAAACACACTGTCATCAATAGTACCTTCACTAGGTAGAGAGCTTTAATCCATGCACAGAATGGGTCCAACCAGTTGTTGTATTGATCTTTTTCTCCCAAAAAACTGAACCCACATAACATACAAAAACAACATATTTATCAGAGTTGCAGAGACTCTCATCCATCTGGGACTGAGGCTTAACTCTACACTACCAGTTGTAAAACAACTTATTAATTTAACTAGAAAATGTTGGAGTATAGTAATGTATACTTCA
>JASDQU010108176.1:66460-76623 GCA_032191745.1 Picea mariana | reverse complement strand
CGGAACACCTGTTTATTGACTAGCTTCAAGACTGGTCACAAACCCTATCTTCCACAGAGTGTATCTCCATAATTATAGCGAATCAAGAGCTGAAATTTTTGCCAAAGGTACCTTGATATGTCTTCTCAATACCATAGTTATTTCACCATTTTAATCATTCTAGAAAAAAAATTATAGCAAAAATGGTAAGATGACCTAAAAATAACATACCTTAGAACACATCACCAAAAGACTTCATCCTCCCTTGAAATCCGGCCTTCTTTACTTCTTATTTCCTTTGAAATTTGACTTGTATAAAAATGAATGTATAATGATGTTTATTTATACCATTTATGTCACTTCATTTTAACATTAGGGCCGACCTGACACTTTCTTATTTTGTAATTACTTTCTTTAATTGTCTTCAGGGCCTACATGTACTTCCTTCTTCAATTCACTTTGTCATCTTCAAAAATTCATTTCTCCTCAACCATGAGGATCCATGTGACGGGTCACATACCACCAGAAACAACATGATGTATACTATCCATTCATGGGTGTTGTATATGCATGTGCATTGTCCTTCATGTCCAAATACATTTATCAATCTTGCGGTCCAAAACCCATGACTAGGGTTGACATCAATGACAACAACCAATCTTTCAACACAATGAGTTCTTTAGCCATGGTACATCCAATTAGAGAATCCATGAATTCATAAACAGATGTAGTTGTAGAACAAAATAAAAATAGCAAGGAACATACAACAAAATAACTTGCTACCACCTTCCTTCCCTTACCTTTGTTTCTGTCTGCAAGCCATTTATATTTGCTACTGTCTCTTAGCCACACATCTTATTGAACTTAAAATTGCAACTACACCCCAGTGCCTTTGTTGGGCTATGGATTCTTTATTCACAAGCAAACTAACTAATCAAAAATGAAAAAGGAAAGCTACACCCCAATGCCTGTGTTGGGCTATGGAGTCTTATTGTTGATCAACTATATAAACAAACTGAAAAAAGAAATGCTTGAATGACGAGCTTTATTCAACACACCCCTAATATACTCAACTAAAAACAAAGTAATTTGTGTAATCAGATTTCCAGTGAATCCATATGAGGATTTGATTAACAATATGTAATTGACCTCCATCTTTAAGTACGAACCTAATAGTAGGAACAGAAAAATATAGCAATGATTTACAATCTGGAGGCCCATACTTAAAGTTTTGAAATTCTTCCTTCACAAAACAAATGACAGAAAATTATTTAATCCAATTTGACTGCATATAGACTGCTACAAGATCTGAAAAAACACAAGAACCATACCCTTTTTTATAATGAGCATCAATCTGATCCTCAAAACTGTAAGTTTGTTGTCTTTTTATTTTGTTGATGAATGTGCATGATTTCAGTTGTGTTGTATCCATTCCATGATAAAAAACTAAAAATCCTCCAGTCAAGACAATTGTTGGCAGCAACATCCCATCTTGTTCATCAACCAAGATATTTCCTTCACTGTTGTTCAGAGGACCAGATTCATAGTTATCACATTTGGGTATATTAAGTTGATAAAGTTGTTGTTGATTTTGGATTTCAATGTCATCTCCTCCAATGCTCTTTAAAACATATGCTTCACAACTTTCATGGACTGGGTTACTACTAAGAAGTTTAATCATGGTAGAACTTTGCTCCTCATCATTAGGAGATTTATTAGAGATGGGTCGGTCTTTAAAAATTCCTGAAATTTGAATTTCAAAATCCTCCATTTCATGAGATCCTTGGGAGATTGACTGCATAATAGTATCCTGATCTATGTCAACTTTTGGAGCATCAATCTTATCATAACAAGAATAGTTAGAGATACCTGATATAATGTCAAACGTTTCTATAGAATCTTGATCAACTTCTTTGTCATCCGAATAATCAATAAAAATATCCTCCTAAACAGAAAAACTAGAGAAGATTTCACAAGGGAATGACTCTTCTCCCATTTGTTTAACATTAAATTCCTTCTCATTCATACGACTAGAGGAAACAACTATAGACTTCTGCATATATAAATTAAACTCCTCATGACAATTTTCAGAAAGAAAATAAGCTGGAAAAAACCTTTTACAACGATCGCTAAATGTTGCATGGAACTCTTTTAGTGAAGAAATGCTAGCAAGAGGCAAGGATAGGTACCGTTCATGAGCATCTCCCCCTAATGAGTACATGAACATATTCATTAATACATCTTCATGATGTATACCCAATTGATGTTTGACCTCATGGAATTCAAGCAAATGATCTTCAGGGTTATCATCTTTATCTTCTTAAAATCTGGGCAAGTAATCACCCCATTTATCTATAGTAGGAACAACATTTGGACAACCAGGGACATCAGAGAAATTAATAGAAGAAAACCTCTAAGCCAAGATGGATTCCATCTAAAAATATGACTTCCTAAAACTGTGGAGTCGCCACTAGATCCTTTAACCATGGAGTTTCCAAGTGAATGATCTGCAGTCCAAATGTGTCTGATCTTTGTTCACCATCAAAGGTTAGATATGATCATTGTCTTTATCCCAGGGAAAGATATTTCGTTACTCTGTTCCCCGACAACGGCTCCAAAAGATGTTGGTCCTAAAGTCTGCACCCGACTGCTAAAGGGCATAGCTAGGCCACCTCAAGTTATGAATGGTTGGTTTTTTTTATTTATGGGTCAGCTAGAGGGTTGGTTTACCAAGACATGAGCAAGGTTTGGTTGGCCAAATGACATGGACAAGGGTCCTCCTTAGTTGGTGGCACACTAAGGACAGACAAGTGAGACAATAAAGGTAAGAAACAAAGAAAAACAACAAACCATTCAATGAACAATCTACTGCTAGAATTTCAAGTCTTAAAATGTCATTTCAAGCATTAAACATGTACCAAAAACACATTCATTCCCACAGGTTGTAATAAAAACAAATCTTCATCAAAGAATAGTTGTTATCACAGGTTGCATATTAATAAAGACAAGTTATACAATAGTTGAAGGAAAAGAAACGTACTTTGCACAAATCAGAATTGTGTTCAAGATAAGAAACACATACGAATTTGGACACAAACACATTGTCATCAATAGTATCTTCACTAGGTAGAGAGCTTTAATCCATGAACAGAATGGGTCCAACCAGTTGTTGTATTGATCTTTTTCTCCCAAAAAACTAAACCCACATAACATACAAAAACATCATATTTATCAAAGTTGCAGAGACTCTCATCCATCTGGGACTGAGGCTTAACTCTACACTACCAGTTGTAAAACAACTTATTAATTTAACTAGAAAATGTTGGAGTATAGTAATGTATACTTCACACTTGACTTAATAGAAAAGGGTGGTTCTTATCACACATAAAAGACCACTTATTATTCCTTAAACTAAAAGAGTTTTTAACTAAACAATTAAAAACTGTTATTTGCAGTAAAATTAGACTGATGCATGCACTGGAGTGAACTGAGATCTGACAAAAAATGACTAGGAGTAACAGAACCGAGTTCTGTATTGATCATGGGCATGCATCTGCGATGTTGGAGGTCACTGGAGATAACTAAATGTGTTGGCATTGTTTTTTCCCCATTCCTGGTTTGGTGCCCTTTTTTAAATATTAAAATAGGTCATTAACGAAGATAAACCACTATGGGAATTCATTCGGGAGTTTGAATGTTGAGTTGGAGAATCTCCCGGAGTGATAGTGTTGTGAAGTGACGTGGCAGTGAGGACCCCACTTTGGTTGTTCGGGGTTCCATCATTTCGGAGGTTTGGCGTTCACAACTTTAGAGTACAGAGTATACATATCCTTCAGAGGAAAAAACTCTCGGAGTCATTGTCCAATACTAATTACTCATTAACCCGAGATTAATTTAACATTTATCATTTAAGGAATTCGGGACTCCGGCTCTTCGGGTTTCGGGAATTTTTCTTTTTTGAGTGTTGTGCTTGGAATTCTCCCGAAGGACCATCTCCTGAATCTAACGTGGTGGCCTGATGTCATATCACTGACGTGTCATGGAAAGAATGTTGACACCTGTCACTTGAAATAGTACATATGACGGACCCAAATATGCTTAAAATAAGTGCCACGTGTCTTAGTTGATGAATTTCATGTGTCTCGACTGATGGATGCCATGTGTCATGATAGAAGAGTGCCACGCATCTTCGACTCTTCGGCTCTTCAGCACTTCGGCGATTTTTGTTCGCTCTGGCTTGGAATTTCCTGAAGTGACAATCTCCCGGAGTCATTATTTCTTGATTAGTGCTAATTATCCAGGATTAAGACATATTTACCCTTAAATACTTTAGGAGTTCATTTTTCGAGACTTCAGGATACCGCAACCTACTCTTGATAGAAATATCTCATAGGACAATCTCCCAGAGTTGACGTGGCAGCTGACGTCACGACCGATGACGTGTTATGAAAAGAAGGGTGACACATGTCACCTAGAATGGGGCAAATGGTGTGTTGGAAATACCCAAACTGAGTGCCATGTGTCACAACTGATGTATGCCATGTGTCCCCATGGATGAATGCTATGTGTCAGCATAGATGAGCATTATGTGTCAGCGTAAATGAGTGTTATGTGTCAGCATAGATGAGCGCTACGTGTCAACATAAATGAGCGCTATGTGTCAGCATAAATGAGTGCTATGTGTCTTCGTCTCTACTGCACTTCGGCTCTTCGATTGATCGACACTTGTGTGATTTGGATCTGACGTGTCCATGACATCATTGTCGTTGATCGGCACTTTGGCTCTTTGACTGGTCGGCTCTTCGGATCTAACGTGTCCCTAACGTCACGGCTGTTGATGTGTCCGCATGAGGAGAATGACATGTGTCACCCAGAAATGGGTAGATGGCGTAACCAAAGGTGTTTGAAATGAGTTTCATGTGTCTTCTCTGATGAATTCCACATGTCAGTGATATATGAATGCCACATGGTTCCGACATTTCAGCGTTCGGGAGTTTTTGAGTGCTAAGTGTGGAGACCTCCCAAATTGTTGATCGTCGAAGTGATGTGATAGTTCGACGTTTGGGAGTTTTCAACAAAGACAAGCTCGGATGTTTCGACATCGAAGTCACGGAGTGTCTTATGTGTAACTTTTCGATTAAACCTCGTGCAAGTTCTGGAACCCCGAATATGAAAGAGTCGTTGATCTGATCGGCCTATCGGATCTCTGTCGTTGAAATTTGACCTATCTATTTTCACAATCCAGGCTCAAAAAAGACTGCTTTGAATTGTTGTGTTCTGTACATGGGCGTTCCATGTGCACACAAAATACTTGGTGGAATTTTTGCACGCTTAATCAATGGTAAACATGATGACAAGTATTTCGAACCAAATCACGACATGCAATTATCCTTCAAGAAAACAAAAACAATTTGTGCAAAGAATCAATCAAGAAAGATAATGATAAAAACAATTCATTTAGAGAGGGAAATTGACTCAACTAACCAGAAGAGAAATAAATTTGATGAAGGCATAGGGAAAAGAGGCGAGAGGGGCAGGGGTGCAAACTTAGGTCTCAACAAAATCAATCCTTTGACATTAATGACAACATAATGCAACAATATCCCCCTTTGGCATTGATGGCAACACCAACATTGATGTCAACACCAATCATGGATGGCAATGCTCCAAATCAATATTCATCTTTCCACATCAATGTGGCTATCTCTCCCCCTTTGATATCAATGGCAAAGGGTAGTTCTCTCCTTGGGGTTGCTCCCCCTTCCTGAACTCTCCTTGGGGTTGCTCCCCCTATCTAGATGCCTTTGAGCTTCGTCTGAATAATCTCCCCCCCTTTGAACGAGGGATATCACTATAATGCAATGTTGAAGACATATCGTTCATGCTCCCTCTATGACCATCACTCCCCTTGGAAACATGCTTCTGTGCTCTCTCTCCAAGCATCTAACTCTCTATCCTGCATCTAATGAATCTCTCCTCCTGGAATCATGGGAAGAAGAATAACTCCTCTTGTGGGTATGTATCCCCTTATCTTCTTTGCAAGATGACAATATGCTACCACTGCAATCTCTTATGTTGCAAGTGTTACTACTAAACCGGAACATAGATCAACTTCTCAATAATGATCTGCTCTTCATATGACGATCCTTGGACTTGTCCATGCATCAGACTCGTGCCATACCATACATCATGAAGTAAAATATATGTCAACATTGAATACAGAATCATGAACAAAACATCAACCATGAACATCATGTGCCATATTGTATGCCAACCATGCACAACACCCATGTACATCAATACCATATAATATACCATAAGATATCATCAATGGAGTGTATCAACCATACGCCAAGAACATGTGCCAACTGTGTACCAACCATATATCAAGCTCATCAACTGTATATCATGCCAACCATGTGCCTTAAACAAGTGTCATATCACTCATGATATGCTTCTACCATGAGCCAAGTGCCACAAACAGTTTGTCAAGAAATGTATCTCAACCATCAAGCATCAATCAATGTATCAACCAAGCACCACAACAAGTGTCTCAAGTATCCCATACATCATGTACCAAAGTATATGCTAAACAACTAATACCAACGATGTACTTTAACCAATGGTGACCATATTCATTACATGAGAAGCAGTGACTATGAAAAATATTTTCATACCTTTTCTTTGGTGTCCACCTTGAAGGTGTCTCTCTTCTGAATTTGCTTTGAGATGTAAATATGGATTCTTTTTGTCTTCCTTGCTTTGTTCTTCTGAAAGTTTCCTTGCTTTGTGTAGATTGTTGACTTGCAACATTGTTGTCACCTTTTGAGAATGAAGGATTTACCTCATGCTTCTTAGAAGTGTTGGCTTCAAGGTGTGTAGCTTACTTGTTTTATCCAAGACCTGATTTATCATTTGGTGATATTTGACTATCCAAGATTTCATTCAAGATTGTTGAGTTGTTCATGAACTTGATATGAGTATTTGACTTCTCTACTTTATTTATGATATCAACAACTTCAGCTTCCAACTTATGACATGACTCTTACTGTCCATTTACTTGATTCTTTAACAGTTCCTCTACCCTTTTGGCTTCTTCAATTTGAGTTCTTAAATTTACATTGATTTTAAGACCTTTGCTTTCCTTGATGGAATTGTCTTCTTTATCTTGGTATACCTTCTCTAGCTTCAGTCATATATCCTTGGAGGAAGTACATTGTCCCATGCTTTCTTTGACAAAACTTGAGAGTCCATTGAAAATGGTCTTGAGAGCTAATGCATTATTCTTCTTTGCTTCCTTTTGTGCTGCAAACTTTGAATTATTATTCAAGGGAACTGATCCACCAATATATGCATTCCAAACACCTGATCCTTTTGCCTTCAAAAACCCTTTCATTTATATTCTCCATGTTGAGTAATCTGTCTCATCAAAGAGGGGAACTTCATCTGCATGTTCATCCATTTGTGTGTCCATGGATCTCCTTCAAGCTTGTAAGGCTTATGATGAAGGTATGCTCTGATTCCAATTGTTGTACACACCGACCACACTGAGAGGGGGGGTGAATCAGTGTAGGCTCTTTTTACACCTTTACAAAACACCTTGGTTAGCAATCATCATTTACTCATTATTCATTACTTTCATTTGTATGTAAACATATCTCATTAGAAAACATCATCAATACACCATCACCATAAATGACACAAGGAAAACAAGATATATATATATATATATATATATAAATTTCTTTTGTATGGCAGACTACAATCCTTGGGGTTTATCAGCATCAACTGAATAGAGAAACAACTCTACAAGAGCACCAACTCTCAATGCAAGACTCAACTTGCAAATCTCAACAACAACTGAGATGTGAGAAATCCAATCCTCAAGTACAAGACCCTGTTTTTGGACATAACCAAATATGCCAACAAGTATGCGACCTGTCAATAGTGAAACATGTGTATGTATACAACATGTCTATACTGCAGCATGTGTATGTACGCGCGCTTCCTTTTGTCAACCTGCGTACACCTTCAGAAACTAGGGTTTCTGAAACTTCAAACTTCTGACCCTTCATACCCTTTATGTAGCTGTCACATCCACTTGTGACCTGTCACTGTAATCTTCCCGCCACTGCTCAATTTGTACCATCACCAACCACAAACATATCCATACCATCCAACAATCTATGCATGCTCCTCATACATACAGAATCACAGATCATGAATATCTCTCAATCAGAATAGAATTGAACTACTCAACCAACTAGCTACCATATTCAGACATCAATACAACCATACAAATAATTCCTCAAGAATTCACCATACCATGAGAAAGTCTAAACATCAAGACAATATGTACTCATACCAGAACCTCTGTAGCAGATCTGAACCTATAGAATGTTGATCTGGAACTTTCTTCAGAGTTCAGAATCCTGACACCAACACTTACTCAAGATTGTCATGTCCTTTCCAAATGTATGCACACGTATTTCCTTCAGCCCATGTACGTACGCACCCTAGCCCACTGCAACCCGCGTACTACCTCAGAAAACTAGGGTTTTCTGAACCTATGAAACTTTCGCTGTCAAAACCTCAGACTTACAGAACTTATGATGCGTCCTTTAGTACCTGCAATGAATCTTTCACTAGAATAAATCTTCAATATGCTCAAGAGATTCACACATAAGAGACTTTTGCTCTCTTATTTATACTTCTCCAAGTAGCTTCCTCATCTAACAACTCTAGCCAAATTCCCTCTTTTTGGGGCTAACCCACTTCTAACCACTTGTCCACTTATAACTACTTTCTCCACAAATAGTAACTTCTCCACTTCTAGTTGCAACTAATTTATTTTTAATTGTTTTCTTGTTGCAACCACTTAACCCATGACTAACCACTTTGATTAGTCAACTTCTTCTAGGTTCTTCTTAGCATAATAATTTGACTTCTTTGACTTTCTAGGGGCTTCTAGACAACACATGAGGGTTCTCCAACTTCATATGGCCATAACTCTCTAACTATGAGGAGTTATGTGATGTTCCACATATCATCATAAATGGCATGACAAGCACTATCCATCTAGAATAGTCTCACTTGAAAATTCACTGATCTTCATTACATTATTCCACAATCAACCTTGGGTTCCTTAACCACACATCTAGGATGACTCAACCACTTAACCATTTGGACTTCGCAAAGTGTCTTCCCGTGAGGTATTTCACCATAAGAGGACCACTTTGGATTTCATCCATTTGGTACTTCCTATCATCCATGACAAGACATCAATGATCAACCTTTACATCATCCCATCTATACATTAATCCAACTGGAACATCAACTCATGACAACACTTCACTATGACACCTCATGACATTATCCCTTAGACATCAATTACATCCATGACCACATGATTCAACAATCAATACATTAATGACATAGACACATTATTATGACAATACTTGACATCAACTCTTTGACATCAATCCTTTGACATCAATGGCAACATAATGCAACAAAGCTATCCCAATAAAAACAATCATCAAACATATGTAATCATTAATTATTTACATATGTGTAATCAATGAGTTTTATCATGCAAAATACTCAATTTCAATTGTTTTTTTGTTGCATAAAACAAAATATAATGGAACCCATTCATCACATAGGATGGGACAACAACGTAAAAATTGGTTGATCACAAAATTTACGAGGAGCACTTACCTTTTTCTTCCTTAACAAATCATATTTGTTGTGTGTAATATATATTTTTTATATATATTACATTTAAACTAATTAAAACATAAAGTCACACTCTTTTTCATAAAGAGACATGACTTTACCCAATTACGTGTATATATAACTCATTTGGTATACCAAATATATCAACGAATAAAGAATATTATATGTTATAAAATAAATTTATTGTTGTATTTGGCTTTCATCTTCTAGTTGGTATCAGAGCGTTATGTTTTCCTCACCTCCTTTGTAGTCCCTCTCCCACTCCTCCCACTCCCATCCACAGTCCCTCTCCCACTCCCATCTGTGACCTCCATTTGCAGTCCCTCCCTCTCGCACGCACTCCTACTCCAACTCTCATTCCCACGCAGCCCACGCACATCCATATCTCAACTCACCCCTTCTATCATTTCGCCCCTTCCTTCATATCTCAGCTCTCCATCCCTCCA
>JASDQU010108176.1:44039-57586 GCA_032191745.1 Picea mariana | reverse complement strand
AACCTCGGCATGAGAAACACAAGGAGAAAGTCGGGAGAAGCATAGAAAAAGACAGAGGACAACACTTCCCCCACGATGGAGCTAAGAGAAAACTCCAAAGATTTTTTTGCATGCCTTATAAATCAAGTAAGTACTTCGTTCGATGTCAAAATTGGCAAACTAAATGAAGAACTAGCAAAATGCAACAAAAACTTCCATGACATGAGATTAGAGCTCGAATCAATCACAAATGGGAGTAGCATCCTCGGTAAATAAACTTCACATTAGGGGCCTCACCAATCACATTACTCGCCTAACATGGGGATGTCTAATAATGGCATGCCCAAGGCAAAGATTATTGTTCCAGAATTTGATGGATCAAATGCAAGAGAAGAAACAAGATGGGTAAATAAAATCTAGTACTTTAGATATTACCATATTTTTGATGATGAAGAAAAAATTAATGTCACATCTATACATCTGAAGGAATTTGCGTATGACTGGTTCCTATGGTGGAGAGAAAAATCCAAATCTCTAGCAAGATATTGGGTTATATTAAAAAATAACTTCTTCCAATGTTTTCTTGACACAAAAGAAAAAGGGGGTTTTGCTAAACTCACCCGATTACAATAGTCCGGTACAGTGGAAGAATTTTTTCAGGATTTACATATGTTAGCCACTCGTGTACCTGATAAATCAAAAGATTGGCTACTTCAAATATCCCCATTAGTATTGAAGGAAAATATCCTAAATGAGCTCGAACTACTTGACATTAAAGATATTGAGCAAGCTCGCTAGAAAGCTAAAATTGCTGAAAATAAAAGTATATCAAAAGACAACATGGTGCTCACTCAAAGATTCTAGCTCTAAATACATTCCCCATCACAAAAGGACACTGCCACCAAACATGTGACAAGAGAAGGTTAAGGACCAATGTTTTAAATGTAACACACCTAATTGGAAACCAGAACATAAATGAAAAGACAAAAAAAAAATTAATTGTGAAATAGACAAGAGTGATAGTGATAAGGACGAAGAAGCAGGGGACATATCTTCATATGATGAAGAAACAAATAATGAAGATTAATGAAATCTCCATGAGTTAGGGAATCAAAATGCAAATCTGGCACTCTATGTTGTTGCAATGACATGTATTTCTCAGCCCCAAACTCTGAAAGTTTATGGATATGTTAATAAAACTAAAGTAACCATGCTCATCGATAGTGGCAGTTCACATAACTTTATATATACAAATATAGCAAGGAAATTAAACATATTCATTCATCCTACCTCTTAATTTCAAGTCTCCATCCCGGGAAATAGGACTACGTCATGTGATGGGAAATGCCATAAGGTAGAAATATCCATGAGTGACTACAAATTAAAATCTCCTATGTATGCTATGCCAATCAGAGGGGTAGATATTGTCTTGGGGGGCCAGTGGCTAGCCACGCTTGGTACTGTTGGATTAAACTTACAAGAGAAATTTATAAGGTTTTATCAAAATGGGGAAAAGTACAAATTACATGGAATTAATTGTCCTCCCCCACAAATAGTCTCGTCCAGTAGAATAGGAAAAATGATTAAAAAGGGAGCCCATGCTTATTTCTTACATTTCTATGCGATAGAGGATACTACTAAAGAGGGAAAAAATGATGATCCAAAGAAATTGGACAAAATTCTTGGAAAATATAACATCATTTTTCAGGAACTTTGTTGTGGGCTTCCTCCACCTAGTTCTAGAGATCACATCATAGAATTAATCCCCGATTCCACACCAATTAGAAAAAAAATCATGTAGACAGTCGCACCAACATAAGAAAGAAATTGAGCAATTGGTTCAAGAATTATTGGATTGCGGTGTTATTACTTGAAGCAAGAGTCATTTCTCAGCTCCGATCATACTTGTTAGGAAAAAGGACAGATCATATAGACTCTATATTGATTATCGGGAATTAAACAAAATTACGATAAAGGATAAATTTACAATTCCAATTGTGGATGAGTTATTAGACGAGCTCTGTGGCGCTAAATATTTCTCCAAGATAGACCTAAAGTCAGGTTATTACCAAATAGGATTTGAGAGGAAGACATTCCCAAAACTGCTTTTTGTACCCATGAAGGGTTGTACGAATTTTGAGTCATGCCTTTCGACCTATCCAATGCTCTTACTACCTTCAAAGTAGTAATGAATGATTATTTTGTCCGTACCTGCGAACATTTGTACTAGTCTTCTTTGATGATATCCTTGTTTATAGAAAAAACTGGAACTCACACCTCAAACACATTGAGACAGTATTAAAATTCCTTCAAGAGAATAAGTTCTACGCTAACCAATCCAGATACAGTTTTGGAAAAAAAGAAATAGTATTTTTGGGACATGTTGTATCAGATGAAGGAATCAAGGTTGATCTGAAGAAAATTGGGGCAGTTACTGAGTGGCCTAGCCCTAAATCGATCACATCGTTACGACGATTCCTGGGTCTTATCAGGTACTATAGAAGGTTTGTTCGAAACTATGAACAAATTGTGGCCCCATTAACAATAGTATTGAAGAAATATGCATTTAAGTGGAATGACAATGTTGAAGCATGTTTTAAAAGGTTGAAGCTCTTAATGACATCCACTTTGGTTTTCCAACCCTGGATTTCTCCAAACATTTTGTCCTTGAATGTGATGCTTCGGGAGCTAGATTAGGTTCTATACTTATGCAAGATAATCATCCCATCGCATTCAAAAGTCGAAAATTCAAATCAAGGGAGAAAACAAGATCAACATATGACAAAGAAATGTTGACAATTATGCATTCCTTGGTTAAGTGGAAATGATACATGTTGGAAACGAAATTTCTCGTGAAAACGGACCACAATAGCTTGAAGTATTTTTTAACTCAGAAAAATATTTCATCAAAGCAACAAAAATGGGTGAGCAAAATCCAGGTCTTTGATTTCGATATTCTTTATAGAAAAAAGGGAAGGAGAATTTGGTTGTAAATAGGTTATCAAGGAAACTCGATAATGACGCTACTCTATGTGTTATTTCCATCATCATTCCCGAATGGATCTCAGAATTCCAAACTAAGTATATCAAAAATCCAGAAATGAGAAGATTGATAGAGGAAGTCGAAAGCAACCCAACTACAAATCCTAAATTCACTTGGGAGAATGACATATTGTGGTACAAACAACAAATATTTTTTCTCAGCTCTTCCAAGTTCAAACCCCAAGTTTTGAAAGAAAATCAGGATTCTCCATTAGCATGCCATGTAGGGTTTTTCAAAACTTACTACAATATATGCCAATCCTTCTTCTGGAAAGGTATGTAATCCGACATTCATAAATATGTGGCAGAATGTGACACCTTTCAAAGACAAAAGTTTGAAACTATTGCTCCTCCAGGTCTTCTGCAACCTCTTCATATCCCAACCCAAAAAATGGTCTGAAATATCGATGGACTTTATTACTAGTCTTCCCACCTCTGAAGGAAAAGACGCTATATTCGTAATCGTCAACCGATTAACCAAATATGCCCACTTTGTTGGGATATCTTCAAAGGTCGAGGCTATTCAAGTCAATGATATCTATGTTAAAAATATTTTAAAACTTCATGGATTTCCCAAATTTATCGTAAGCGATAGGGATCCCAAGTTTACTAGCAACTTTTGGAAGGAACTATTTTTCTAGGTGGGGACATCCTTAACCACGAGTACTTCATACCATTCCCAAATAGATGGCCAGATTGAAGTGGTTAATAAATTCCTCTAAGGGTATCGAAGGAATTTTCTGAATGATTGTCAAACAAACTGGATCAATTGGCTACATCTCACATGATGGTGGTACAATAGTACATATCATACCTCAACACAAATGTCCCTATTTGAATCATTGTATGGTTATCCACCTCTCTCTATTAAGGAGTATGCTATCAATTCTAGGGTTCTTTCCATGAAAGACTATCTAGCCATGTCGGATGAAGTTCTATGCACTCTTAAATCTCACCTTGAACAAGCAAGGAACCGAATGAAACAACAAGATGACAAAAGAATAACTGACAAAGAATTTACGGCAGGCGATTGGGTGTTTGTTCGACTACAGCCTTACAAGCAGAGTTCTCTTAAAAATTACAAGAAACACAAACTGGCTCCTAAGTTCTATGGACCCTATCAAATTTGAAAGAGAGTTGGACAAGTTGATTACACCCTCAATATTCCAAATAAAGGAAAATTGCATGATGTTTTTCATGTTTCTTGCTTGAAGAAAAAACTAGGTCTTACCATCCATATACAAACGGAGTTTCCTCTTTTAGATGAAGAAGGAAGACTAATTTTAATTCCTTAAGGCATCCTCGAAGTATGAACCAAATTCCTATGTTCTAGAAGAATTAATGAATGGAAAAACCTACCTGAAGATGAAGCTACTTGGGAAGATGAGGTGTTTAGATCTACACATTCATCCTTGCCCATGCTTCGAGGATGAAGCTCTTCAAGGAGGGATGACTTGTAATATATATATATATATATATATATATATATATATAATGTTTGAACTAATTAAAACATAAAGTCACGCTCTTTTGCATAAAGAGACGTGACTTTACCCAATTACGTGTATATATAACTCATTTTGTATACCAAATATATCGTCGAATAAAGAATATTGTATGTTATAAAATACATTTATTGTTGTATTTGGATTTCATCTTCCATTGTGATTTTTATATTTTGATTAATTTACAATCATCCTTGGATGTTTTCTACAAGGTGCTCACATGCAAAGAAGAGATATCCAAACATTTTATTTACAATGGATTAAGGATGGGTTGTGAGTATATGTTGACTATTAATGGTTAACTAAACAATTTTTTTTCCAAAATAGGAAAAATCCTACAATGCTTAGGGCTTCCAGCCTAGCCTTTATTGAACAATTTGTAAGTACATATTTTGTTTACATATTCTATTATATAAATATTGGAACAACAATAAACTTTTAATTATATTTAAATGTTGTCGTGGCATATAAAACTCGCAAGAAACAAAGTATGGAGTGGAGTCAACAAAAGATATGTTGCAAGATAGCATGTGAACAACTTCAAAAGAATGTGTATTGTTCATGAATCGTGCACTACTATTTTAAGTTTATCAATCCCTGCAATCACATATATTATGCTATAAATGTACATATACTCATTACACCTTATTTTTATGTTTCTATATGGAAGATGGAGATTAAGTTAATGTGCAACAAAAAATTGCAAATAACCCAAGTAAAACATTGTTGGACAGACAGTTTGAATAAATAAGTTTTGAAGAGCGCGTGAAAAAGAAGAAAAGGGAGCAGCTTGTGGGGTCAAAGCATAAGTCAAAGCACATGCAAAAGAAGGAAGGGAAATAACAGTTCAACGCTAAATCAAGAAAAGCAGCATGCAAGCGCAAAGGAAGGAAACGCATCATGCTGGCGAAAAAGAAGAAAAATGGCTATGATATGTTAGGATTTTGGGATAAACTATTAGGGTTTCAAGCCCTAACTCTATGTATAAATATGTAATGGGTTGGGGAAGAATAGGTTGTTGAGAGTAAGAAATTAGATCGTGTATGAGTGAGAATCTACGCTTAGTGTTGTGAACAGATTTAGCAGAGAGATAGGCTTGCACTACAGAGCGGATGGGATAGGATGAGGATTATAATATGATGTATCTATTGTAAGCGTAGTGCACAGGCTTAAGGAGATTACTGCATGATTATAATATAGAAGCCAATTGTTGTGGACATAGCCCAAGGATTGGGTGAACCACATTAAATCTTGCGTCTGAATGTGTTGAGTTGATGTGATTTCTCATGGATGTTTTGTTTATGCATGATTAGTATAGATTTGTTTACTATATGATTGGTGTGTAGTAATAATGAATGTTACAATGGGTTATTTATGTTGCAATCTATGTTACAAGGGTTCTGCACAGTAGGGTTTGTTAACTAATCAAAGGATATGAATAAGGGTGTTGTGCACGAGGTGGATAGATAGTAGTGGATATGATGATAGCCTCACATCCCTTATTCCCTGCAGAAATGTGGTTCCTCCAGCCCTAGTAGATACCTCGGGTGAGACTTCACTTGCATGCAGATGATGACGAAAGGGCCGGTATCTGAAGTTTTTGTTGGTTGAGTAAATTAAACCTAGGGTTTTATAATCGTGCACTAACAAACATCCCCTACAAGCAATGAAGAAATGAGGAATGGAAGCATCTTGAGCATTGATAGAAACTTTAGCAATTAATGATGCTCAATATAATTAAATGTTACAGATTTTATTTTTTGGAATGTTTGTCTATAAAAATCAAATATTTTGTTTAATGTGGACCATTGTATTATCTCATTTTCTATGATGATGGGCTACCAATAATTGTAACAATTATTTTTTGGCATAATGTTTGTCGTAGACCTTTATGTTGTCTAATTTTGTAAAATGAAGGGTTCATTATTCTTGTAGAATAAAATCGGTTTCTTATTCTATTTCAATGTATATTGTTGTAAAATGTTATGTGTCAATTGGGTCTAACTTGGGCGGTTGTGAGAAAGAGTGTTATCCTCCCCACCCAAGTTCAATTCCTACAAGTGACATATTAATATATTAATCAGTATATTATCGTAATAGCCTTGAGCCCTATAATGACAAAGCCTCAATCTTATGAAGAATCTATTTTACCTTGGGTACCATCATTTGAGTGAGGGGAAGTGCCCAATGGGTTTCCCCGAGATGTGTGTTTGATGGGAAAAAAATTTACATTGTTGATTAAATACATGGATGATTTACATTACTACAATGAATATATGTGTAATCAACACACACACACACACATAACTTATCGTCCCGCCCTCTAGCTCATAAGTCGGAGATATATATTCCTCATGGTTCACAAAGAGCCCCAATCAACAATTGACTCACGAAGAGTCAACATGTTACAAGTGGCATTTGTAAGTGTGGAGGATACCATTGTGCAAGAAATTTTTGCACTGAAACATATCGGTGCATTTAATTTGTTTATATGCACTTGCGTGTTATTAGCATATGTATGCATCGATGCATGTTACACACACACACACACACCAAGAAAAACCATCAGGCACTTCCCCTCATTTTCAAGATGGTACCTAAGGTATACCACTCACAAAGAGCGAACATGTCACCAATAAGATTTGAACCTGGGTGTGAAGGATAATGTGTTCTCATATCAACCACCTAAGCTAGACCCAATTGACATTGTAATCAACTGATATATTTATTTAAATGGTACAATACATTAATGCAATGATTATATTTTAAAATATTAATTAAAATACAAAAAAAATATTATTATAAAAAATATTTGATTTTCTAATATGTAATTAAAATTTTATAAAACAAAAGAGAAACAAGAAGCTGCATTTTCATACTCGTAAAAATATTAAATCAAACGCAAGGAAATTTGGCATGCACGATATTATAACATGGACTAGTGTTGAGTGCTCCTTATATGTAGGTGCGTACCATCGCTTTTTGTATGTACTAGAGCACCAATTCTATTTATAAAATAAAAGCACCAATATGGTGAATGTCTATCAAGTGCATTTTTTAATCTGTGGAGCATTAGTGCTTATAACTACACTAAGCACCCCAGTGCTCATTATTACAATAAAATGCATTGTTATCTTCAATGATACCATTCACATCAGCATTACCATCACCATTACCAGGATTTCACGGTGCACAAGGAGATGTACCCCTTCAGTGTCTAACAATATATATAGAGCACAAATGATTTATATTTCATAATATGAATTAGTGTGTTGTATATAGTGGTGCATTGTGCACCATAGTATTAGAAGCACACCATAAAAATAAGCTTTACTAAAACCTTCAGTCGCCTTTTTTTTTAATTATAATATATTTCTATTTACTTATTAAAAAAAAAAATTGGTCATTCTACCTAATCTTGTAACAATAAAAACCTTCACTAAAAATTTTAGTCACTAATGTTTTCCTTCTTGTACAGTGACTTTAAACACTTAGAAATTCACCAAATAAAATACCAACTTAGCATGTATATATCTATATCAATATATCTAAAGCAGTAGAAAATTGGAAAATTAATATTATGAAAGACAAACAACAAAATTTTACTCACTAATGTTTTCCTTCTAGTGCACTGACTTCTACATTAAACACTTAGAAATTTACCAAATAAAATACCAATTTAGTATGTATATAGCTATATCAATATATATAAAGCAGTAGAAAATTGGAAAATTAATATTATGAAAGACAAACAACACAATTATGAGGAGGTATATTTTAGCTGTGGGCTAAACATTCTACGAAATGATGATTTTTTCCGAGGATATTTGCCCGAAATTCAGCGAGAAATTGTTGGATTCATAGATTTGAGTGATTATTTCTGTAAAATCCAAGTGCCCCGAGAGTTTTTCAGCATGTTGAATCCATTTCTGCATTCAGAAATGGATTTTAAACAACAAAAAATACTGATTCGTGTAAATTTATATCGTCGAATTCCGACAAAAAAAACCATTTCGTAAAACAATTAACCAACACTTTTTTTTTATCTACAACATATTCCATGATCAACATGATGGAAAATCACATTATTCAACTCATTGAATATCATGGTGTGGGTCAAATAATTGTTTTTGATAAATGAGGCACCTTATCATAGAGATAATGGTAAAGGATAGGTTGATTTCCTATCACATTGTATGTGCCCTCCCAATGCATAAGATTCCCTACTTCAATCATGGCTGACTTACTTTTTATGACAAACTCACTTTTACAAGAATTTTCTATTGGGTGAGTGTTCATACTATGATGTCCTTTCCACTAACAATGGAAAAATTCGAAAACCCATTGAAATGTGTTATCCATGTGATGTGATTGGAACAAAAGCAAAAGCAATGATATACCATTAAGAAAGATAGTAACCACTCTATTGAGAAGATTTTTGTAGTCAACTTAGATGTGATGGCAATCACTTTTAAGGAAGCTTTTAAGGTGATAGAGAGAGGGCAACGTCTAAATATTGTACCAAAGATTGTGAATGATAACTTCATTTATGTACATAGTGTTAATTAAATAAATAATATAATTGTTTTGTCCCGTGTATAATCAAAGTTTTATAATTATATGAAAATTTTAACATGTGTTATAATTTTGAGTAAGTCTTTCTTTACATAATATAAATGAATGTTCATGAATGTGGAAATATGATTTATTGAAATAACTTAATTTGCAAATGATCATAATAAGATGAATAAGTTGATCATGAGATTCATATTGAATTAACATGTTATGTTATATTATGTAAATGAGTAAATAAATAAGAGAATTTCATATTGTAATTCTTGTAAGAAGTTTTGAAACGTACAAAAACATTCTAGATTGTAATAATGTTTTGGAACATTTTTTTCAAAGTGAAATCAAACTATATAGTGTCTAATCACAAATCACAAAGAGGAAGTATAAGAATTACCCATTACAATATTTTCAAGACTTATGTTTCAAAACTTTATTAGTACATGTAAAGATGATAAGACCCAAATTAATAAGTTTTTATTATTCATTTTTCCTTTTTTCTTGTTTTATAAAATAATTTTGTTTTTTAATATAAAATTATTATAAAAAGATATGAGTTAATAAAATTACTATTAAAAAAATGGTAAACAAATAAATAAATGATAATGATAGAAAATTTATTAAAAAAAGGTGAACAAATAGATGATAATGATAGAAAAGTTAAATAGATAATATAAAATCTCCTACAACTATAATGAGAATATGTATATTTAATAAATACAACGTTATTTTTAAAATACAAATTTCATCAAATCAAATTCATAATAGTTTATACTACTTCACTTAATAATAACTTTTATGATTAATAAAAATATAATAATCATTTTTTTAATTCAATTTGAGTGAAATAAAATAATAGTTAACCTACCACAATTATTTATATATATAATTTATAATTTTAATTTTTTTAATTAAATAATTGGAAGAATATTTTTTTTTTTAAATTTGTTTTTTAATTTATAATTAAATTTGCAAATCAATGAAATTTTGTTTCATATTTATGATAATGATGATGATGATGATTAATGTTCAACGAGACTGAATTGGTCTATCAGACCTTAAGAGGGTAAGGGATTACTTGCAATTCTTTAGAATTTTGTTTTTGTGCGCGAAAAGCATTAAGATTACAACTTTCCAAGATCACCATAGTTTTGTTGAGTTAAAAGGTTAGGAAGGTTGATAGTGTGACAAATATTTTGAAATTGAAATCTAATCTGGGTATAGGCTTGACAATCTAAGAGAAAATGATTTTCATCTTCAACCTTCTTAGTGTCACAAATGTGACACACTCTTTCATCCCATGACGTTTTAGGAATAGAACAACGCCCAGTTTCACTATGGAGCTCATGAGAATTTTTTCTTATCTTAGCAATGCTTATTTTTTTCTTTACACTTATCAAAATAGAGAGATAATTTTGATCTTCTAGATTAGGGTTGATTACATCCTTATAATACCTTAATTTTTTTTTTTCCTCTAACTCTTTATCAGACCATATTTTCTCCTTAAACTTTGATTTAAGGATATTTTTAATAGTATCCTTATTCTGCAAAATGGTCTCTTCCATGATTCCGCACAGGCTTAGCCAAGACTGGGCATCTTCATGTCATCCTCGCTTGAGTCGAAGGTGGTTACGACTAGATTTTGAAGCAATTTTAGTAAGTCTGTTGTCTTCCATGTTGTTTAACTTGTTCTTATACATTAGGTATCTAGTCATATTAATTGTGTTTTGTATTAATGTTTATTTTATTGTGATATTGATTCTTACACACTTTGTATAAAAAATATAAAATTATAATATTTATTTACAAATTAATTGGTGTTTGTTATTAATATTCAATTTTTAGTTAATTTAAATTAGAGTTAAGATTAAAGAGTTATAAATAATGTCAAAGTGTTTCCACATAAATATAGACGTAGTCTAAATGTATTATGAATTGGTTTTTTTATGGCCATTCAAAATAACAGAAATGAAAATCTTATTAGAATCATTTTTAGATTTGATGAAATTGCAAATATCAAATGTGAACATTGTGCAATATAATTATAGTAAAAATATTTAAATATGTTAAATCCATCTTTACAATAAAAATAATACTTTCAACAATCCAAAATTACAATTTAACAAATATATCTCACTCAATTTCAATAATAACAAATCATAAAAAAATATATAAAATATATAACATTATAAATATATAACAGATAGTAATATAAACTCATTACAAAATTAACCACCTCCCTATAATTCTTACAAACACTTAATCCATCATTATGACTCACAGATGGACCAACATGTTATTTCAACTTCGAGTCATGGTCAATCATTTTAATATGAAGTTTGGCCCACATAGAATTGCCAAAACAATTTTCCTACTTTTAAGTGATTACATTAAAGAAAACAACCTCACTGAAACTTCAAGATTCAACAAGTACAGTATTTGACAATCACAACTTATGTCACATCACACAGACAAGCAACCATTGCGTGGGATCTCATGCCATGGACAAAAGTGTACCCATTAATAAAGAAGAGAAGAACGTTTTAATGCTTTGGAGCCTTTGTTTTCTAGGTAATGTAATGTTGACATGCTGGTTGTCATGATGGTACTTATACCAACAACAACATACATCAATGAAAACATGCACACACCCTCCAATGCATACATACAACCAATGAGAACAAGTACACCAAATGAGAGCAGACATACACCAATGATAAATTGCAAAGTGTAAAAGCACATTCTAGAAATACCAATCCAATGGGTTTAAATCATGATTGCTTCTCATCCAAGTTAGTACAAGTCCATTAACTAGTCATGAGTCTAGTGGATATAGTCATGTCAATCCTAGACACACAGCATTGCATACTCCCACCCCCATCATGGGTTTAGGCTTATTTTTCACAACCAAGATCCATGCAATCCCCTTATACATCGAGTAAATGCATTCACTGATTGAAGTCATAGTCATTATAGTTCAAATGGAATTTCCATGTAACCTATGGGTAATGTTCAAATGGAATTGCTTTGAAACCTATGGGTAGTTTCCAAATGTGGCCACAAGGTTAGTTTTCCCTTTTCAACTACATATATTCAATGTCATGTTGAAAAGCCTCAAGTCATGGGAACGAATAGAATAAGTGTTGTGCTTTTTATAACTTTCCTTAGATGGTGGTTATGAAATATAACAATGGTCAAGTGCAAGGTGAAGGTTGACATGCGTGGTTGTATGGCTAAAGTCATTGCTACCCAATTAATGATCATGGTCTGATTATAGTTACCAAGAGGGAAATAAAGCTTTTATCAATCTAGTCCCACAATCTCACCACCTAAATCTCATGTATGTTTATGGATGATATACACTTTCACAACTTTATTGTTATCAAAACCATCATTCTGCCCAAAAAGTTATAATTAGGTGAAGGTTGACATGCGTGGTTGTATGGCTAAAGTCATTGCTACCCAATTAATGATCATGGTTTGATTATAGTTACCAGAGAGGGAAATAAAGCTTTTATCAATCTAGTCCCACAATCTCACCACCTAAATCTCATGTATGTTTATGCATGATATACACTTTCACAACTTTATTATTATCAAAACCATCATTCTACACTTTCACAACTTTATTATTATCAAAACCATCATTCTGCCCAAAAAGTTATAATTAGCCATTACAATGGCATTTGCTCTTAAATAAGTTTTCCATGGTATCTGAAATTTGTATAAGTAAAATTGGTATCACATATACTCATAATTTCTTCTATAACTATACATGATGTATTTTTTTTCCATCAGAAAATTTTTTAATATATTAAAATATATGTTGTTCTCAAAACAATACATATAATTGTATGTTTACATCCATCTCTAAAGGCATTTCTAAAATAAAAGTCTTTCACAATAGACTTTCAAGTGCTTTAATACCATACAATACTTCATACAAAGCTTCAACGGGATCAAAAAGATACATCTAAAAGATGGAGTGAGGGGTCCCCAAGGCCTACAAAATAGCAAAACTACCAAAATATGGATTTAAAACCAGTCATAAAAAGAGATGCATAAAGAGAATGGGGCCCTTGTGACCATCAATCCATTTGTTATATTGGATATTTCCTTCTGGCATTTGAAGCGTTTTTTTTGACAAAGTGTTTGCCTCCCCATTTTCCTCCTTGTAGATGTGAGCAAAATTGATGCATATGTTTAGGTACTTAGTCTTCCAAGAGTATTACATATACATATAATTTCTAAAACTATGCAGTATGCACTTGTTTCAGCACTAACAGACTTGCAAGAGCATCTTAAGCTGATTGTAATGGTGAGAAAGTGAGAAAATAGAGATCTTTTAAAATGACCAGCTTTTAATCTTGGGAAATTAGGGCATTTAAGAAGGGTTGTGATTATGAAATAAGTATAATTTGAAGTTGTGTAATTAATAAGTTAAGATTATTT
>JASDQU010108176.1:30463-44019 GCA_032191745.1 Picea mariana | reverse complement strand
AATATTTATCCCTATCCTTTTGTCATCAACCTCAGCATAAGAAACACAAGGAGAAAGTCAGGAGAAGCATAGAAAAAGACATAGGACAACACTTCCCCCACGATGGAGCTAAGAGAAAACTCCAAAGATTTTTTTGCATGCCTTATAAATCAAGTAAGTACTTCGTTCGATGTCAAAATTGGCAAACTAAACGAAGAACTAGCAGAATGCAACAAAAACTGCCATGACATGAGATTAGAGCTCAAATCAATCACAAGCAGGAGCAAAATCCTAGGTAAATAAACTTCGCATTAGGGGCCTCACCAATCACATTACTTGCCTAACATGGGGACGTCTAATAATGGCATGCCCAAGGCGAAGATTATTGTTCCAGAATTTGATGGATCATATGCAAGAGAAGAAACAAGATGGGTAAATAAAATCGAGTAATACTTCAGGTATTACCAGATTTTTGATGATGAAGAAAAAATTAATGTCACATCTATACATCTGAAGGAATTTGCATATGACTGGTTCCTATGGTGGAGAGAAAAATCCAAATCTCTAGCAAGATATTGGGTTATATTAAAAAATAACTTCTTCCTATGTTTTCTCGACACAAAATAAAAAGGGGGTTTTGCTAAACTCACCCGATTACAATAGTCCGGTACAGTGGAAGAATTTTTTCAGGATTTGCATGTGTTAGCCACTCTTGTACCTGATAAATCAGAAGATTGGCTACTTCAAATATCCCTATCAGTATTGAAGGAAAATATCCTAAATGAGATCGAACTACTTGACATTAAAGATATCGAGCAAGCTCACTAGAAAGCTAAAATTGTTGAAAATAAACTTAAAGTATATCAAAAGACAACCTGGCGCTCACTCGAAGACTCTAGCTCTAAATACATTCCCCATCACAAAAGGACACTGCCACCAAACATTAGACAAGAGAAGGTTAAAGAACGATGTTTTAAATGTAACACACCTAATTGGAAACCAGGACATAAGTGAAAAGACAAAAAAAAAAATTAATTGTGAAATAGACAAGAGTGATAGTGATAAGGACGAAGAAGCAGGGGACATATATTCATCTGATGAAGAAACAAATAATGAAGATTAATGAAATATCCATGAGTTAGGGAATCAAAATGAAAATCTGGCACTCTATGTTGTTGCAATGACGTGTATTTCTCAGCCCCAAACTCTGAAAGTTTATGGATATGTTAATAAAACTAAAGTAACTGTGCTCATAGATAGTGGCAGTTCACATAACTTTATATATACAAATATAGCAAGGAAATTAAACATATTCATTCATCCTACCTCTTAATTTAAAGTCTCCATCCCGGGAAATAGGACTACATCATGTGATGGGAAATGCCACAAGGTAGAAATATCCATGAGTGACTACAAATTAAAATCCCCTATGTATGCTATGCCAATCGGAGGGGTAGATATTGTCTTGAGGGGGCAGTGGCTAGCCACGCTTGGTACTATTGGATTAAACTTACAAGAACAATTTATAAGGTTTTATCAAAATGGGGAAAAGTACAAATTACATGGAATTAATTGTCCTCCCCCACAAATAGTCTCGTCCAGTAGAATGGAAAAAATGATTAAAAAGGGAGCCCATGCTTATTTCTTACATTTCTATGCAATAAAGGATACTACTAAAGAGGGAAAAAATGATGATCCAAAGAAATTGAACAAAATTCTTGGAAAATATAACATCATTTTTCAGGAACTTTGTTGTGGGATTCCTCCACCTAGTTCTAGAGATCACATCGTAGAATTAATCCCCGATTCCACACCAATTAGAAAAAAATCATGTAGACAGTCGCACCAACATAAGAAAGAAATTGAGCGATTGGTTCAAGAATTATTGGATTGCGGTGTTATTACTTGAAGCAAGAGTCATTTCTCAGTTCCGATCATACTTGTTAGGAAAAAGGACAGATCATATAGACTCTGTATTGATTATCGAGAATTAAAAAAAATTACGATAAAGGATAAATTTACAATTCCAATTGTGGATGAGTTATTAGACGAGCTCCGTGCCGCTAAATATTTCTCCAAGCTAGACCTAAAGTCAGGTTATTACCAAAGAGGATTTGAGAGGAAGACGTTCCCAAAACTGCTTTTTGTACCCATGAAGGGTTGTACGGATTCTGAGTCATGCCTTTTGGCCTATCCAATGCTCTTGCTACCTTCCAAGCAGTAATGAATGATTATTTTGTCCATACCTGAGAACATTTGTACTAGTCTTCTTTGATGATATCCTTGTTTATAGAAAAAACTAGAACTCACACCTCAAACACATTGAGACAATATTAAAAGTCCTTACAGAGAATAAGTTCTACGCTAACCAATCCATATACAGTTTTTGAAAAAAAGAGATAGTATTTTTGGGACATGTTGTATCAGATGAAGGAATCAAGGTTGATCCGAAGAAAATTGAGGTAGTTACTGAGTGGCCTAGCCCCAAATCGATCACATCGTTACGACGATTCCTGGGTCTTATCGAGTACTACAGAAGGTTTGTTCGAAACTATGCACAAATTGTGGCCCCATTAACAACAATATTGAAGAAAGATGCATTTAAGTGGAATGACGATGCTGAAGCGTGTTTTAAAAGGTTGAAGCTCTTAATGACATCCACTTTGGTTTTCCATCCCTGGATTTCTCCAAACATTTTGTCCTTGAATGTGATGCTTCGGGAGCTGGATTAGGTTCTGTACTTATGCAAGATAATCATCCCATCGCATTTGAAAGTCGAAAATTCAAATCAAGGGAGCAAACAAGATCAACATATGACAAAGAAATGTTGACAATTATGCATTCTTTGGTTAAGTGGAAACGATACATGTTGGGAACAAAATTTCTCGTGAAAACAAACCACAATAGCTTGAAGTATTTTTTAACTCAGAAAAATATTTCATCAAAGAAACAAAAATGGGTGAGCAAAATCCAAGTCTTTGATTTCGATATTATTTATTAAAAAAGGGAAGGAGAATTTGGTTGTGGACAGGTTATCAAGGAAACTCAATAATGACACTACTCTATGTGTTATTTCCATCATCATTCCCGAATGGATCTCAAAATTCCAAACTAAGTATGTCGAAAATCCAGAAATGAGAAGACTAGTAGAGGAAGTTGAAAGCAACCCAACTACAAATCCTAAATTCACTTGGGAGAATGACATATTGTGGTACAAAGAACAGATATTTTTTCTCAGCTCTTCCAAGTTCAAACCCCAAGTTTTGAAAGAAAATCAGGATTCTCCATCAGCATGCCATGTGGGGTTTTTCAAAACTTACTACAATATATGTCAATCCTTCTTCTGGAAAGGTATGTGATCCGACATTCATAAATATGTGGTAGAATGTGACACCTTTCAAAGACAAAAGTTTGAAACTATTGCTCCTCCAGGTCTTCTGCAACCTCTTCATATCCCAACCCAAAAAATGGTCTGAAATATCTATGGACTTTATTACTAGTCTTCCCACCTCTGAAGGAAAAGACGCTATATTCATAATCGTCGAACGATTAACCAAATATGCCCACTTTGTTGGGATCTCTTCAAAGGCCGAGGATATTCAAGTCAATGATATCTATGTTAAAAATATTTTAAAACTTCATGGATTTCCCAAATTTATCGTAAGCGATAGGGATCCCAAGTTTACTAGCAATTTTTGGAAGGAACTATTTTTCTAGGTGGGGACATCCTTAACCACGAGTACTTCATACCATCCCCAAAAACATGGCCAGACTGAAGTGGTTAATAAATTCCTCTAAGGGTATCGAAGGAATTTTGTGAATGATCATCAAACAAAATGGATCAATTGGCTACATCTCGCAGGATGGTGGTACAATAGTACATATCATACCTCAACAAAAATGTCCCTATTTGAAGCATTGTATGGTTATCTACCTCCCTCTATTAAGGAGTATGTTATCAATTCTAGGGTTCTTTCCATGAAAGACTATCTAGCCATGTCGGATGAAGTTCTATGCACTCTTAAATCTCACCTCGAACAAGCAAGGAACCAAATGAAACAATAAGATGACAAAAGAATCATTGATAGAGAATTTACGACAGGCGATTGGGTGTTTGTTTGACTGCAACCTTACAAGCAGAGTTCTCTTAAAAATTACAAGAAACACAAACTAGCTCCTAAGCTCTATGGACCCTATCAAATTTGAAAGAGAGTTGGACAAGTTGATTACGCCCTCAATATTCCAAATAAAGGAAAATTGCATGATGTTTTTCATGTTTCTTGCTTGAAGAAAAAACTAGGTCTTACCATCCATATACAAACGGAGTTTCCTCTTTTAGATGAAGAAGGAAGACTAATTTTAATTCCTTAAGGCATCCTCGAAGTACGAACCAAATTCCTACGTTCTAGAAGAATTAATTAATGGAAAAACCTACCTTAAGATGAAGCTACTTGGGAAGATGAGGTGTTTATATCTACACGTTCATCCTTGCCCATGCTTCGAGGATGATGCTCTTCAAGGAGGGATGACTTGTAATATATATATATATATATATATATTATGTTTGAACTAATTAAAACATAAAGTCACACTCTTTTGCATAAAGAGACGTGACTTTACCCAATTACGTGTATATATAACTCATTTTGTATACCAAATATATCGTTGAATAAAGAATATTGTATGTTATAAAATACATTTGTTGTTGTATTTGGATTTCATCTTCCATTGTGATTTTTATATTTTGATTAATTTACAATCATCCTTGGATGTTTTCTACAAGGTGCTCACATACAAAGAAGAGATATCCAAACATTTTATTTAATGGATTAAGGATGGGTTGTGAGTATATGTTGAGTATCAATGGTTAACTAAACAATTTTTTTTCCAAAATAGGAAAAATCCTACAATACTTGGGGCTTCCAGCCTAGCCTTTATTGAACAATTTGTAAGTACATATTCTTTTTTACATCTTCTATTATATAAATATTGGAACAACAATAAAATTTTAATTATATTTAAATGTTGTCGTGGCATATAAAACTCGCAAGAAACAAAGTATGGAGTGGAGTCAACAAAAGATATGTTGCAAGATAGCATGTGAACAACTTCAAAAGAATGTGTATTGTTCATGAATCATGCACTACTATTTTAAGTTTATCAATCCCTGCAATCACATATATTATGCTATAAATGTACATATACTCATTACACCTTATTTCTATGTTTCTATATGGAATATGGAGATTAAGTTAATGTGCAACAAAAAATTGCAAATAACCCAAGTACAACATTGTTGGACAGACAGTTTGAATAATTAAGTTTTGAAGAGCGTGTGAAAAAGAAGAAAAGGTAGCAGCTTGCAAGGTCAAAGCATAAGTCAAAGCATGTGGAAAATAAGGAAGGGAAACAATAGTTCAACGCTAAATCAAGAAAAGCAGCATGCAGGTGCAAAGGAAGGAAATGCAGCATGCTGGCGAAAAAGAAGAAAAACGGCTATGATATGTTAGGGTTTTGGGATAAACTATTAGGGTTTCGAGCCCTAACTCTATGTATAAATATATAATGGGTTGGGGAAGAATAGGTTGTTGAGAGTAAGAGATTAGATCGTGTATGAGTGAGAATCTATGCTTAGTGTTGTGGACAGATTTAGCAGAGAGATAGGCTTGCACTACAGAGTGGATAGGATAGGATGAGGATTATAATATGATTTATCTATTGTAAGCGTAGTGTGCAGGATTGAGGGGATTACTGCATGATTATAATATAGAAACCAATCATTGTGGACATAGCCCAAGGATTGGGTGAACCACATTAAATCTTGTGTCTGAATGTGTTGAGTTGATGTGATTTCTCATGGATGTTTTGTTTATGCATGATTAGTATAGATTCGTTTACTATATGATTGGTGTGTAGTAATAATGAATGTTACAATGGGTTATTTATGTTGCAATCTATGTTACAAGGGTTCTACACAGTAGGGTTTGTTAACTAATCAAAGGATATGAATAAGGGTGTTGTGCACAAGGTGGATAGATAGTAGTGGATATGATGATAGCCTCACATCCCTTATTCCCTGCAGAAATGTGGTTCCTGCAGCCCTAGTAGATACCTCGGGTGAGACTTCACTTGAATGCAGATGATGCCGAAAGGGCCGGTATCTGAAGTTTTTGTTGGTTGAGTAAACTAAACCTAGGGTCTTATAACTGTGCACTAACAAACATCCCCTACAAGCAATGAAGAAATGAGGAATGGAAGCATCTTGAGCATGGACAGAAACTTTAGCAATGAATGATGCTCAATATAATTAAATGTTACAGATTTTATTTTTTGGAATGTTTGTCTATAAAAATCAAATATTTTATTTAATGTGGACCATTGTATTATCTCATTTTCTATGATGATGGGCTACCAATAATTGTAACAATTATTTTTTGGCATAATGTTTGTCGCAGACCTTTATGCTGTCTAATTTTGTAAAATGAAGGCTTCATTATTCTTATAGAATAAAATGGGTTTCTTATTCTATTTCAATGTATATTGTTGTAAAATGTTACGCATCAATTGGGTCTAACTTGGGCGGTTGTGAGAAAGAGTGTTATCCTCCCCACCCAAGTTCAATTCCTACAAGTGACATGTTAATATATTAATCGATATATTATCGTAATAGCCTTGAGCCATATAATGACAAAGCCTCAAGCTTATAAAGAATCTATTTTACCCTGGGTACCATCATCTGAGTGAGGGGAAGTGCCCAATGGGTTTCCCCGAGATGTGTGTTTGATGGAAAAAAAAATTACATTGTCGATTAAATATATGGATGATTTACATTACTACAATGAATATATGTGTAATCAATACACACACACACACACATAACTTATCGTCCCACCCTCCAGCTCATAAGTGAGAGATATATATTCCTCATGGTTCACAAAGAGCCCCAATCAACAATTGGCTCACGAAGAGTCAACATGTCACAAGTGGCATTTGTAAGTGTGGAGGATACCATTGTGCAAGGAATTTTTGCACTGAAACGTATCAGTGCATTTAATTTATTTATATGCACTTGTGTGTTATTAGCATATGTATGCATCGATGCATGTTACACACACACACACACCAAGAAAAACCATCAGGGACTTCCCCTCATTTTGAGGATGGTACCTAAGGTATACCACTCACAAAGAGCGAACATGTCACCAATGAGATTTGAACCTGGGTGTGAAGGATAATGTGTTCTCATATCAACCACCTAAGCTAGACCCAATTGACATTGTAATCAACTGATATATTTATTTAAATGATACAATACATTAATGCAATGATTATATTTTAAAATATTAATTAAAATACAAAAATAATATTATTATAAAAAATATTTGATTTTCTAATATGTAATTGAAATTTTATAAAACAAAAGAGAAACAAGAAGCTGCATTTTCATACTCGCAAAAATATTAAATCAAACGCAAGGAAATTTGGCATGCACGATATTATAACATGGACTAGTGTTGAGTGTTCCTTATATGTAGGTGCGTACCATCACTTTTTGTATGTACTAGAGCACCAATTCTATTTATAAAATAAAAGCACCAATATGGTGAATGTCTATCAAGTGCATTTTTTAATCTGTGGAGCATTAGTGCTTATAACTACACTAAGCACCCCAGTGCTCATTATTACAATAAAAGGCATTGTTATCTTCAATGATACCATTCACATCATCATTACCATCACCATTACCAGGATTTCACGGTGCACAAGGAGATGTACTCCTTCATTGCCTAACAATATATATATAGAGCACAAATGATTTATATTTCATAATATGTATTGGTGTGTTGTATATAGTGGTGCATTGTGCACCATACTATTAGAAGCCCACCATAAAAATAAGCTTTACTAAAACCTTTAGTCGCCTTTTTTTTTAATTATAATATATTTCTATTTTCTTTAGTAATTTTTTTTTGGTCTAACAATAAAAACCTTCACTAAAAAATTTAGTCACTAATGTTTTCCTTCTAGTATAGTGACTTTAACCACTTAGAAATTCACCAAATAAAATACCAACTTAGCATGTATATATCTATATCAATATATCTAAAGCAGTAGAAAATTGGAAAATTAATATTATGAAAGACAAACAACAAAATTTTACTCACTAATGTTTTCCTTTTAGTGCACTGACTTCTACATTAAACACTTAGAAATTTACCAAATAAAATACCAACTTAGTATGTATATAGCTATATCAATATATATAAAGCAGTAGAAAATTGGAAAATTAATATTATGAAAGACAAACAACACAATTATGAGGGGGCATATTTTAGCTGTGGGCTAAACATTCTACGAAATGATGATTTTTTCCAAGGATATTTGCCCGAAATTCGGCGAGAAATTGTTGGATTCATATATATGAGTGATTATTTCTGTAAAATCCAAGTGCCCTGAGAGTTTTTCAGCATGTTGAATCCATTTCTGTATTCAAAAATAGATTTTAAACAACAAAAAATAATGATTCGTGTAAATTTATATCATCGAATTCCGACAAAAAAAACCATTTCGTAAAACAACTAGCCAACACTTATTTTTTTATCTACAACATATTCCATGATCAACATGATGGAAAGTCACATTATTCAACTCATTGAATATCATGGTGTGGGTCAAATAATTGTTTTTGATAAATGAGACACCTTATCATAGAGATAATGGTAAAGGATAGGTTGATTTCCTATCACATTGTATGTGCCCTCCCAATGCATAAGATTCCCTACTTCAATCATGGCTGACTTACTTTTTATGACAAACTCACTTTTACAAGAATTTTCTATTGGGTGAGTGTTCATACTATGATGTCCTTTCCACTAACAATGGAAAAATTCGAAAACCCATTGAAATGTGTTATCCATGTGATGTGATTGGAACAAAAGCAAAAGCAATGATATACCATTAAGAAAGATAGTAACCACTCTATTGAGAAGATTTTTGTAGTCAACTTAGATGTGATGGCAATCACTTTTAAGGAAGCTTTTAAGGTGATAGAGAGAGGGCAACGTCTAAATATTGTACCAAAGATTGTGAATGATAACTTCATTTATGTACATAGTGTTAATTAAATAAATAATATAATTGTTTTGTCCCGTGTATAATCAAAGTTTTATAATTATATGAAAATTTTAACATGTGTTATAATTTTGAGTAAGTCTTTCTTTACATAATATAAATGAATGTTCATGAATGTGGAAATATGATTTATTGAAATAACTTAATTTGCAAATGATCATAATAAGATGAATAAGTTGATCATGAGATTCATATTGAATTAACATGTTATGTTATATTATGTAAATGAGTAAATAAATAAGAGAATTTCATATTGTAATTCTTGTAAGAAGTTTTGAAACGTACAAAAACATTCTAGATTGTAATAATGTTTTGGAACATTTTTTTCAAAGTGAAATCAAACTATATAGTGTCTAATCACAAATCACAAAGAGGAAGTATAAGAATTACCCATTACAATATTTTCAAGACTTATGTTTCAAAACTTTATTAGTACATGTAAAGATGATAAGACCCAAATTAATAAGTTTTTATTATTCATTTTTCCTTTTTTCTTGTTTTATAAAATAATTTTGTTTTTTAATATAAAATTATTATAAAAAGATATGAGTTAATAAAATTACTATTAAAAAAATGGTAAACAAATAAATAAATGATAATGATAGAAAATTTATTAAAAAAAGGTGAACAAATAGATGATAATGATAGAAAAGTTAAATAGATAATATAAAATCTCCTACAACTATAATGAGAATATGTATATTTAATAAATACAACGTTATTTTTAAAATACAAATTTCATCAAATCAAATTCATAATAGTTTATACTACTTCACTTAATAATAACTTTTATGATTAATAAAAATATAATAATCATTTTTTTAATTCAATTTGAGTGAAATAAAATAATAGTTAACCTACCACAATTATTTATATATATAATTTATAATTTTAATTTTTTTAATTAAATAATTGGAAGAATATTTTTTTTTTTAAATTTGTTTTTTAATTTATAATTAAATTTGCAAATCAATGAAATTTTGTTTCATATTTATGATAATGATGATGATGATGATTAATGTTCAACGAGACTGAATTGGTCTATCAGACCTTAAGAGGGTAAGGGATTACTTGCAATTCTTTAGAATTTTGTTTTTGTGCGCGAAAAGCATTAAGATTACAACTTTCCAAGATCACCATAGTTTTGTTGAGTTAAAAGGTTAGGAAGGTTGATAGTGTGACAAATATTTTGAAATTGAAATCTAATCTGGGTATAGGCTTGACAATCTAAGAGAAAATGATTTTCATCTTCAACCTTCTTAGTGTCACAAATGTGACACACTCTTTCATCCCATGACGTTTTAGGAATAGAACAACGCCCAGTTTCACTATGGAGCTCATGAGAATTTTTTCTTATCTTAGCAATGCTTATTTTTTTCTTTACACTTATCAAAATAGAGAGATAATTTTGATCTTCTAGATTAGGGTTGATTACATCCTTATAATACCTTAATTTTTTTTTTTCCTCTAACTCTTTATCAGACCATATTTTCTCCTTAAACTTTGATTTAAGGATATTTTTAATAGTATCCTTATTCTGCAAAATGGTCTCTTCCATGATTCCGCACAGGCTTAGCCAAGACTGGGCATCTTCATGTCATCCTCGCTTGAGTCGAAGGTGGTTACGACTAGATTTTGAAGCAATTTTAGTAAGTCTGTTGTCTTCCATGTTGTTTAACTTGTTCTTATACATTAGGTATCTAGTCATATTAATTGTGTTTTGTATTAATGTTTATTTTATTGTGATATTGATTCTTACACACTTTGTATAAAAAATATAAAATTATAATATTTATTTACAAATTAATTGGTGTTTGTTATTAATATTCAATTTTTAGTTAATTTAAATTAGAGTTAAGATTAAAGAGTTATAAATAATGTCAAAGTGTTTCCACATAAATATAGACGTAGTCTAAATGTATTATGAATTGGTTTTTTTATGGCCATTCAAAATAACAGAAATGAAAATCTTATTAGAATCATTTTTAGATTTGATGAAATTGCAAATATCAAATGTGAACATTGTGCAATATAATTATAGTAAAAATATTTAAATATGTTAAATCCATCTTTACAATAAAAATAATACTTTCAACAATCCAAAATTACAATTTAACAAATATATCTCACTCAATTTCAATAATAACAAATCATAAAAAAATATATAAAATATATAACATTATAAATATATAACAGATAGTAATATAAACTCATTACAAAATTAACCACCTCCCTATAATTCTTACAAACACTTAATCCATCATTATGACTCACAGATGGACCAACATGTTATTTCAACTTCGAGTCATGGTCAATCATTTTAATATGAAGTTTGGCCCACATAGAATTGCCAAAACAATTTTCCTACTTTTAAGTGATTACATTAAAGAAAACAACCTCACTGAAACTTCAAGATTCAACAAGTACAGTATTTGACAATCACAACTTATGTCACATCACACAGACAAGCAACCATTGCGTGGGATCTCATGCCATGGACAAAAGTGTACCCATTAATAAAGAAGAGAAGAACGTTTTAATGCTTTGGAGCCTTTGTTTTCTAGGTAATGTAATGTTGACATGCTGGTTGTCATGATGGTACTTATACCAACAACAACATACATCAATGAAAACATGCACACACCCTCCAATGCATACATACAACCAATGAGAACAAGTACACCAAATGAGAGCAGACATACACCAATGATAAATTGCAAAGTGTAAAAGCACATTCTAGAAATACCAATCCAATGGGTTTAAATCATGATTGCTTCTCATCCAAGTTAGTACAAGTCCATTAACTAGTCATGAGTCTAGTGGATATAGTCATGTCAATCCTAGACACACAGCATTGCATACTCCCACCCCCATCATGGGTTTAGGCTTATTTTTCACAACCAAGATCCATGCAATCCCCTTATACATCGAGTAAATGCATTCACTGATTGAAGTCATAGTCATTATAGTTCAAATGGAATTTCCATGTAACCTATGGGTAATGTTCAAATGGAATTGCTTTGAAACCTATGGGTAGTTTCCAAATGTGGCCACAAGGTTAGTTTTCCCTTTTCAACTACATATATTCAATGTCATGTTGAAAAGCCTCAAGTCATGGGAACGAATAGAATAAGTGTTGTGCTTTTTATAACTTTCCTTAGATGGTGGTTATGAAATATAACAATGGTCAAGTGCAAGGTGAAGGTTGACATGCGTGGTTGTATGGCTAAAGTCATTGCTACCCAATTAATGATCATGGTCTGATTATAGTTACCAAGAGGGAAATAAAGCTTTTATCAATCTAGTCCCACAATCTCACCACCTAAATCTCATGTATGTTTATGGATGATATACACTTTCACAACTTTATTGTTATCAAAACCATCATTCTGCCCAAAAAGTTATAATTAGGTGAAGGTTGACATGCGTGGTTGTATGGCTAAAGTCATTGCTACCCAATTAATGATCATGGTTTGATTATAGTTACCAGAGAGGGAAATAAAGCTTTTATCAATCTAGTCCCACAATCTCACCACCTAAATCTCATGTATGTTTATGCATGATATACACTTTCACAACTTTATTATTATCAAAACCATCATTCTACACTTTCACAACTTTATTATTATCAAAACCATCATTCTGCCCAAAAAGTTATAATTAGCCATTACAATGGCATTTGCTCTTAAATAAGTTTTCCATGGTATCTGAAATTTGTATAAGTAAAATTGGTATCACATATACTCATAATTTCTTCTATAACTATACATGATGTATTTTTTTTCCATCAGAAAATTTTTTAATATATTAAAATATATGTTGTTCTCAAAACAATACATATAATTGTATGTTTACATCCATCTCTAAAGGCATTTCTAAAATAAAAGTCTTTCACAATAGACTTTCAAGTGCTTTAATACCATACAATACTTCATACAAAGCTTCAACGGGATCAAAAAGATACATCTAAAAGATGGAGTGAGGGGTCCCCAAGGCCTACAAAATAGCAAAACTACCAAAATATGGATTTAAAACCAGTCATAAAAAGAGATGCATAAAGAGAATGGGGCCCTTGTGACCATCAATCCATTTGTTATATTGGATATTTCCTTCTGGCATTTGAAGCGTTTTTTTTGACAAAGTGTTTGCCTCCCCATTTTCCTCCTTGTAGATGTGAGCAAAATTGATGCATATGTTTAGGTACTTAGTCTTCCAAGAGTATTACATATACATATAATTTCTAAAACTATGCAGTATGCACTTGTTTCAGCACTAACAGACTTGCAAGAGCATCTTAAGCTGATTGTAATGGTGAGAAAGTGAGAAAATAGAGATCTTTTAAAATGACCAGCTTTTAATCTTGGGAAATTAGGGCATTTAAGAAGGGTTGTGATTATGAAATAAGTATAATTTGAAGTTGTGTAATTAATAAGTTAAGATTATTT
>JASDQU010108176.1:0-10239 GCA_032191745.1 Picea mariana | reverse complement strand
ATTGCTGCTTGATTGTTCTGACTCCCAACTGAGGAGGTTTTTGCATGTGGTATTTCACCTATTCTTGTGGGATTGTACTTTCGATGTCAATGAACTTCAGAGGTTTCCTTGATTAAGATTGTCTGTTGGCACCTTGAAGTACAAATGTTTTAGCATATGGTTATGTAATCTTTTCAGAGGTTGCTGCTTGATTTTTTTAAATGAGGTGGTTTCTGGAAGTGTGATCTTCCTTATCGTGCAGAGACTTTGTACTGATGTCTTGTAAGGGATTTCTTTATCTAGTTCCTACATTTATCATGAAATATATCTTATGAATTTGATTGTATTTTCATAGAAAATGCAGGGAATGCATTTAATTTCCTTATCTATGAGGCTTTTTGATCTCGATGGCCCTTTTTGGGCATGGTCAATTCTCAACAGACTTTCCTTCCTTTTTGTGATTTGATTATCTGAAATTCTTAGTTTTATTATTGTTTTTGACAGTCCATTCTTAGAGTTCGTGGAGTAAAGAGGCCAGTGTTTTTTTTATGATCTTGTATTCTAATTTTTATTTTCCTGAATAATGCTGTCCCTTATTTGGGTTCATGCACTGTCTTTTTCACAGACATGTTTTCCAGTATCTTGAAATCAAAGTGGCTTTGTCTGTGAAAAACTTGCATTTGATTGCTTCTTGCATTGAATTTATGAAAAAGCTGTTCTTATGTTTACCTCTGATCTCAAGGTTTTTGTATCCCAACGGCTTGCATTTTTCTAGAGACTGTACTATAAAGGTTTTGGCATCTCGAACATATGCATTTTTTTGGATAATGCACTAAGGATTGTGTGACTTTTGTGTCTGATTTTCTTCAGAAGCTTGTCTCTTGATAATTGGAAATGGCAAGGCTTCAGATTTGCATTTTTGTGACAATTGGGTGTTTGTAATTACATTTCTAAAAATAAATTAGAATTAATGGTTTGTCTGCAGCATATATATAGTTTTATGCTGAGCAGAAGATAAATTTAGTAAGCAGGAAGAAGCTATTAAGAGTTTGCTTATCTAATTTATAGTATGAGAACCTTATGTGAACCAGCTTTTATCTTTGGTTGTGTTTCCAGTGAAATGATTGCTTCATGGATGGGCTGGTAGTTTTTCTTACTCTTGTCACATTTAGAGTCAATTTTAGCTTGAAGGATCAGCCCACCATCCAAAGGGTTTCCCTCTATAGACCCTATAGTCTGTATGAGTTTATCTGAAATCTTCTATATAATTGCCTATGTTTATTATATATGTTCTGCTTTCCCTTGTTTAACAGATTGCTTTCATATTTGCGAATGTATGGTTTTATATCCCAGCTCTTAAAATTCGGAATTTGTTATAAATATGGCCTGCGCTTTTGCATTCAGAAATTGAGCATTGCTTTTCTACCAAAGCTGCAAAATGTTTGCACCTAATCTCTGTTGCACAAAAGCTTGCTATCAAGTGCTTGAGAAATACATTGTCTAGCTCAGATTACCCACACATTGCAGTCATGGAAAATGCAGAGAAAGTTTTTTAACTCTCCACTACATGCAGACCATGAACCTTGGAATGTTTTCTTTCCCCTTTTTAAAATATCTCTGAGAACTGGTGACAATGTAGTATAGGTTTGTTCTAATGGTTGACATTGTTTGCATGTTTTTTAAGTTTTTATTTATGGGTTTCATTGTAACACAGGTAACATGGGATGAGCCAGATTTATTACAGAATGTGAAGCGTGTGAGTCCATGGCTGGTTGAAGTTGTTTCCAATGTGCCTCCAATCCAATTGTCGCCTTTTGCACTACCCAAGAAGAAGCTCCGAGTGAGTCAACATCCGGAGTTTCAGTTTGAGGGACATGGATTCATGGGAGGACTTCAAATGGCTACACTTACTAATAATGTGCTAGGGCAGATTAACCCTTGGCACGGTCTTTCAGAAAATGTTCCTGCAGGCATGCAGGGAGCCAGGCATGGTCATATTTATGGGATTTCTTTGTCAGACTTTCATCCGAACAAAGTGCAATCTGGGTTGTCGTTAGATAGCTTCCACCAGCTGGAGCAAGGAGCACTCCTATCAACTCCTGTTTCCACAGAGCTCAACATTGGGTGTTTTTCCCAGCTTGAGCGCTCGAGTGTACAGGACAACCTATCTTGTGTGTTAACAATGGGAAATTCATCACAAAGTGAACAGAAAGCAACTAAGGGGAGGTCCAGTAGCTCAACCACAAAGAGTGCATCCTTTCTGCTGTTTGGGAAGCCTATTCACACAGAACAGTCTCCCAAATCTGAACAGCAACAGCAATCAGGAGTCAGCTCTTCAGATGGCCCAGGTCTTCATGCTGTGAATGATTCTGGTTCACCTGGGCTTACAAGCAACAGCTCAACAGATGGAAATCCAGAAGTTGTAGACAGATTACAGAGGGCAATGACCGGTAGGTCAGATACATCCAAACTCTCTGAAAATTACGGCTTAAGGCTTTATTGTGGGGAGACGTTGGACTCTACAGTTAACAACGGTGGTGGTAACCTTTCATGGTTTAAAGATCGTCAAGTTTCTTTGCCAACCTTGGAGAATGGTAGTGGAGGAAAGACATCTGAAGATGGTATTCTACATTGCAAAGCATTCTTGGAGTCTGAAGATGTTGGTCGGACCCTTGATCTATCAGTCTTCAGCAGTTATGAACAGCTCCACAATAGGCTAGCCAAGATGTTTGGTATAGAAGATTCAGATTTATCAAACCGTGTTCTTTACAAAGATGCAGCTGGTGTTGGAAGGCACACGGGGGATCAACCATACGGGTATTCTCTCAGCCCCCTTGATTTCATATTTACCTGGATGTGAATGTTTAAACTCGTCTCTGAATTGTGACTAAGTTGGTGTGGCTATGTTTATCAAGTAAGAAGCATTGATATTTCTAGAGATAAAAAGGAGTAAATTTGAAAGACTTCACAGTTCAGTTTACTGTGCCTTTAGCCTGACAATTTTTAGAATTTTCTCTTAGACAGGTTTAAAGATTTTTTAGGCATTGAAGAGAGTGGATCTTTAATGTTTAACAACACAGAGACAGATTATTTATGTTTTGTTTATTTTTAAATTTCATACAGGGATTTTATGAAGACTGTAAGGAGGCTTACAATCTTGTCTGATTCCAGCAGTGACAATATGGGCAGATGACAAGATCAGCATTAAAGCTGCATGCCCGATTCTTCTACAACCAGGTCGGCATGAAACTCCAAAGATGCCATAGACTTTTGACAGTCTTTGCTTGTGGCAGATTCTATTTTGTTACTTGATACAAAATATAAGATGGAATGACGGAAAGTTTTGCGAAATATTTGTCTTAATAGTCCAATTTCCGATTAGCTGTACAGTGAATGCCTTCCAAAGGCATTAGAACTTTCATGCTATTGTTTTCCATTGTGACATTGCTACCTTTAGAGGATGTGGGATATCCTCTGTCAATCTTCTTTCAATGATATATTCAAATTTCTGATATCCTTCCAAGTCCATAAAGTCGGAAGAATGAAATTATTTGTTGGGTTTAAATTGTTATTATCTTGATCTTTGTTTCTTAATACTTGTTTCTTTATTCAGTATGAAAGGGCTTGGAGAGGGATGCCCATGTTACGTTACAAATGGTTGGAATAGACATTGATGAAATTATAGTAGCACACAAAACCGTTAAGTTAAATTATGGGTCATCCAAACTTTAATGATGTTGAATAAATTCTCTTTTAATTGTAGAATTGCTATTCAACTAACTAATTTTTGTGTAAGTGACATTCATAGTTGGTAGTAGATATAGCAACTTGATTGCTCAATGGATGCATTTTGGACAACAACGTTGGAATAAAATTCTGTGTCTCTACAATCTTAAGAATCATATACATATCTGAATTCAATCACTTCTGATTAGCACTCTTGACTGATCCTCTTCAAAGTTTGATCTAGAAGTGATTCTCTCACTAAAATGCTCTGCTTCCGATTGATTTCATTGGTGCTTCAAGCACACGTTCAGGAGCGGTTATTCTGAAAGACTAAGTAGTGAAGAAAAGTTCAAGCTGTAAATTTTTTTAGCTTTTATTATCCATATGGATATGTACCATTGTAACATCCAATGAGATTAAGGTTAAAATTTTGGGGCATTTCCATACTCTCTCGAGGTTGTTCAGCTGGTTCTCTCCAAGTTTACAAAGCTCCATTCGGTTTTAAACCTGATGTCTGAAAATAGATTATGCAGCACCAACTGTTAGAGACAATACTTTGCATTTGATATTTTTCAGTGGGAAAGGAAATTTATTGCAAAGAGCTTCCAACCATTCGATATGTTTAGTAATCATGAAAGGATGCAAATTATGAAACAACACTGAATGATCTATGCAGACAAAAGGTTCTAGTTCCAAATCCCATTGCACTCACAGATGGCCTATATTTTGCTTAGTTTAATCAGCCTCTCTTTTAGTCTTGCAACGGAGTCTTCCATACTTATTAGAATTGCTTAATGTTCTTGTATTTCACAGGGATGAGTATTGCTTATCGCCTCAGTGTACGTCAAGTTTTCTACTTGACTTATTGGGGCAGAGTCAAGAGAGACTGATTGTGAGGCGAAACAAGATGCAGTTCCTGTGAATTACATTAAGAAAGAGGACAGAAGAACAACATATATTTTTGTCAAGGGAAACAAAGTACTACAACTGATTTAAGCAACAGACTTTAGAAACCATGACCAAGGATTCAAGAGAGACAGGGTTCATAAACCTAAATAGAAGAGAAAAATCAATGATATTTCAAAGCTCTAGCCATTGTTCATGTCCAAGTTACGGGTCTATTGTAAACAGATAGACCATAAGCAGCTTTATAAGAGAGAGAAGAATGGCATTTTAAGCTTCTAGGCATTGCTCCTGTCTGAGTGACAGGTCAATTGTAAACAGATAAACCATCAGCAGCTAACGCAGACCTCCCAAGCCACAATGATAACTAGGCTCCCTAATAAGCATAGTAATATGTTTGAGCCCTGAGCTTTGCCAGCTCAAAATCAATGCAGAGATTTGGCCAGCTTTTCCCCAATTAAAAGGTGATTGCATTATAGCCTGTGTATCAGAAGCACTGAAATTGATCTATGACTGGATGTAAAAAATGTTCAGTGGTTGTTTTCCTATCCATACAGCAGAATTCTCATCTGACTATTGGCAGCCATGATTTTTTTGGATTGGCTCTGTGATCATAGATGAGATGTGATTAGGCGGACAATCTACAGCATGGATAGGAATCTCTCGCTTCACAGACTTGAGGAAAGACAATCTACAGCATGGATAGGAATCTCTCGCTTCACAGACTTGAGGAAAGACAACTGAATAAAATCTCTTTTAAGCAGAGTACTGAAAGTAATGCTCTTGATAGCTGGTGTGGCGTTTCAAAAACCATACACTTGTGTCAAATTGTGTCGAAGTTATACTTAACAGAACCTAACACGGCAAACTGTAAGATCTGCTTGTGTGAGGTGGCTCTAAGAAAACCTTGTAAACTAAATCACTAGTACTGTTGCCTATAATAAGGAACTTGGATGGGTCTCATAACTGATATGCTTTGGAAATTACACTCTTTAAAATCTTAGAAAATGTGGAAGTGGCACAATGATATATGGATGAGTATGAAGGAATTCTTTTATATACAAAGCACATACAGATATGTATGAGCAGGAAACTTTAAAAACCCAATTTTCAGAAGTTGTTATTTCTTTGTTTTTTCAGTTGTTTCATTTTTTCTGATCTCCTATGCATTGTGGACACATCCCTAGCATTTCCCTGCCAACAGGGCGGGGGAAGACCACATGGCATGTACCATTTTGGGGATGCCTTTCATGGAACTTTTTCTAAAGCAGGGATGCTTTTCAAATGTTGTCAATGTACTCTGGGATTGCCAAATGTTCCTTGATCCCAAGGATGTCTGGAATTTTTTTTTGTGCTTGATTCGAAGAAAATTGACAATTCTGAGATACCGTCAATGTTTATTCTGGCTTCTAACTGCATGAATGATATTTTCCACCAATGCATTTTGAGTGGATCTCACTCATCATCAAGTTGAAAAAAAAATGAAAGCAGAGGACAACATTTTATGCATGATCAACAGGGTAAACAAATTCTGAGATAGAAATTGAAGCAAGACATTTATGCATGTGGACAACATTTGATTAAACTCATCTTTATATATTTGTATATTATCTCTAGGAGTAAATATGGTAATGAATCCAATGGTTGTTGTTGCACATGCAAAGAAAATGATGGTCTATGAACATATTTCGATGGTTGAATTTGAATGCATCAGCATAAATTGAAAAGAGTAAATCTATAACTCAAGTTTCCTTAATTTACCGTACATTTATTATTTATTAATTTGAATTTCCTTGTTATTTTTATATATTTAGTTTTATATATATCCTCGTTCTTTATCTTCCAGAAATTGGAGTACTCTATCCCCTTAATTCTGTCCTAAAAATCAATGCCAAATAACCAATCATGGTTTAGGGGATACATGCCCAAATATTTTAAAAACATGTTTTTATAATTTGCAAGAGAATTTTCTAGGGATTATGTGTAAATTTTCATATCCCAAACAGTGTTGCTTACATGTTTTTAGTCATTTCTATAACTTTTGAAGAAATTTTTTTCACTATATGGGAGCAAGCCCCATATTTAAACAAGTCCTTATGATGAATCTTGCTATAACAAAACTAAAACTAACTAATAAGAAGATTGAAATAAAATTAAGAAATAAGAACTATTTTCCAAGTACTTTCAAGATCATGCTCATGTTCAAGGTGCATCTAACTTACAGGTCCATAGAGGGTGAGAAGTTGCATTTTAGGTTCATATACAAATCAACAAGTTCATTAGGGGATGATTGTTTTGTCTTCCCAGTAATGCTTAATATCCATTTGCAACTATGTAGACCAAGTCATTGTGCTCTAATTCAAAGAGCGTTAGTGCAACTCTTTGCATAACTTGCAAGATGAGTCCAAGAAACAACCCTCGATTTGCTTAAAAGATTGATCTCTGGTTTTTAATAAATTGGTGGAAGAGTTTGAGATAGTCTAGAGTCAAAGACAAAGTTTGATACCATTAATTTGTTGTCTCTGGTCCATCCTATCAAAAGTACTATAAGTACTAAAGTGAAGGTGTAGAGTTTCTAATGGTAGTGTTCCCATCAAGCATGCTTGTTGAAATGCTGAAAAGATGATTCACAATACCTCATTATTAGTCTCCCTATCAAAAGTACTATAAGTACTAAAGTGAAGGTGTAGAGTTTCTAATGGTAGTGTTCCCATCAAGCATGCTTGTTGAAATGCTGAAAGGATGATTCACAATACCTCATTATTAGACTCCCCATTCGATTGTAATAGCTTCAAAAAAACGTAAGATTGGCCACCTCATTGGAAAATACATTGAAACAAAAAATGCTCTTTAGGTAGATAACAGGGTGGCAAATCTAGACACATCTAACTTGTCATCAATATGCCGTATGGTACAAAGGGAAACTTAACAATCTATAAGGAATTAGAGCATTGCATCATAATGGGGTATAAGAGGACAACAACTGTTGGCAATGGGTAACATTCAACTACTGTTAGTGCAACATCTCACGATGAAGAGGAGGAAGACCAAAATATTTGGAGGTTCCAAGTGCCTGTTTTGGTTCAATTTGTGAGGAAAAGCATGAGGAACCTCCATATTTCTCTATACAACATCTTCATAATTCAAGAAAAACAAAAACACACAAAAGGTTCACCCTTCCTATGTTTTTTATTGACCAAGCAAAATGACAAGGGTAGAGAGAGGAGCATATTGTCAAGATCATARGGGTCACAAGGAAATGTAGAGGAGGCAAATCAAGCAACACATGTCCTTAATTTTAGAGATATATTGATTGATCCATCTCCTACTTCTTTCTATCCACCCACACCATTTATCTTGACCTTGTAATCGGTCATCTTTTTGTTCATGTCGCTTTGTGTGGTCATAAAAAAATGATAGAGAGGGTTCACCYTTTTGATCTTTTTGTTTTCTCGATCATTTACATTTTCAAGAATGCCCTTAAATCAAGACATTCCCATGTAAGGATCACAATAATAGATTCTTGAATGATTGCATTTAAGAATCATGTTGGTCATAATTCTTAAACCTAACCAATGTGCTYCTTCACCATTGTTAGCTYGAGATCCTCACTGTGGAGATTTGAACTCTGGTCCCCTTAAATACATGCCCCTAAAATGTATGTAGCTTGTCCCAATTGGGTCACATTAGCACTATGACTGGTTACCTTGAGGCAAGGTATTGCAAGAGCACAATGAGCTTCTCCATTAATTCCTCTACCATTTTTCATTCCTAAAAAATTCTATGGAAGTGATGACCACTCTTGTGGTGAAATTTGTAAAATCCAATTAGACGAGGAGATGAAGAATGTGTTGGTAAGCAAAAATTCATCAGAGAAAGTGCATTATCAACTCCTTGTATGCTGAGTATATTTTTGAGATGGTAAGAGCTCTGCCCATGTGCCACATGATATTTGATGACTTAGTAGTTTAAATGAAATACAATCTGGTTCTCCTTCTAACTATATCATTTTGACATATAACTAATTTTCAGAATTCCAATTATTTCAGAGAGATATAGTGTGTAGGAAGGGATTTCAGAACAAAATTTAATGTCTATTAATTCCCATGCGAGAAAATGGTTGCTGTGACCGGTTTCTCAAAACAAACAATGAAATATTTTGACAAACAATGAAATATTTTGAGTAATGTCACCCACTAAAAAAATGCTTTCGACATAATAGCCCATTTTCATAAAGCTCGTTAGAATGCACCTGAAGGAGTTAGATCTAATGACAACTTTGAATGCTTACCAAATACTATCACATGAATCAATAAACTTAACAAAGAAATGAGACTGTTTCAGAATCACATAATAAACTTAACAAAGAAATAAGACCGTTTCAGATTCACATAATAAACTAAACAAAGAAATGAGAGTGTCAAACTTAATTTATTGAGAGAAATTAGTGAATAACTCCTACCATTTAAAACAATATTTTAAAATTATTGGGAGAAATTAGTTAGTAACTCCTACCATTTAAAATAATTTTTTGTTTTATTTTAAAACAAAGGAGAAACATTAGTTACTAGCACACACAATTTAAAATAATGTTTTTGTCATGCTTAATCTTCTTATATATTATGAATCAAAATTGTGGTCACATTTATAAATTTTTTTAATTTGATATACTTGGAATAATGGCAAGGATTGCACCTATGTATTTGTGAAAGTAAATACTATTTAAAATAAATTTTTGTTTTATTTTAAAACAAAGGAGAAAAATTAGTTATTAAACACATATAATTTAAAATAATGTTTGTCATGCTAAATCTTTGTATATATTATGAATCAAAATTGTGGTCACATTTATAAAGTTTTTTAATTTGATATACTTGGAATAATGGCAAGGATTGCACCTATGTATTTGTGAAAGTAAATACATAGGAATGCTAAAAAGTTGTGATTAGGAGAATTTGTCTCTTAAAGTCTCACAAAAATTACACCCAACTCATTCACATGAAACATTCTCTCAAAGTTGCACAACAACAATGAAACATTCTCTTAAAGTTGCACAAAAACTTACACCTAAAGCATTCACATGAAACATTTTTCTAAAAATATAAATAAACATGCAATAAATAATTATGCTATTAATGAAAATTAAATTTAAATAAAGAAAATAATAACATATCACAATAACCACCTAACCTAAATCCATAAACTTTATTATTTTATTTAATGTAATAATAATTAAAATCTATTTTTTTTATTAAGATTTTATACAACTTCTAAACTTATAATATTGTCTTTGCTAAATTCTTAAAAAAATTAAACTTTGTTCATTGTACCATAGGCGTTGTTCTTAAGAGGTCACAAGTTCAAATCCATAGGGGGGTAGGGTATGTATACCTTCGTAGACTTTACTAGTCAAATCTCTGGGTGGAGGGGGGTCCCTTGTCCCACAAACAAGGGGGTCTCATACACCAATTTGATGTGGCTTGGCCGTGACCTTAACAATAGATTATTATTATTATTATTATTATTATAACCCGATATGAGAGAAATGTTCATGTAACATAAAGCATTAAAATAATACAAAAATTTATACATATATTATAAAATATTTTAATATTTTAAAATACATATAGT
>JASDQU010108175.1:134943-147779 GCA_032191745.1 Picea mariana | reverse complement strand
TTAAAAGAAAAAGTCTCTCTTTAGAGAGTAATCCATTTAGTTAACAACAATCAGGTTGACATATCAATGGACATTTTCATATCAAATGAGAGCAAGTCTAATTTGGACCTTCCATCGGGAAATTCTCCCTCATGTTGGCATGGGGATTTTTTTCGCATCAACAAAGTGTTTCCAATCCCTAATCATTAAATACATGTAAGAGGGTGGGTGTGTGAAGTCACCTCACGGAGTTATTGAGATTGAATACAATCAACCTTGGGAATTGGGAAAGTCAACATGCATGGGGGGAAAGGGAAATTTGTATGAAAAAAAGGGAGAAGTTTTTACAAACATATTTTTGGACAGCAAGAGAGTTTTGAGTATTGAATCTTCAAGGCATCCATAGTGGGCATGTTTAACAACTAGTTGGAGCTATAATTTCATGGAGAAATAGGTTGTAGTCTTGTGAGTAAGATTCTATGCAATAAATTATCAAAGGGAGCAATTAAATTGTTGTTGTGAGAATTATTGTTGCAGTTGTAGATTTATGGTGTCCCCAACAAAGAGGTTTCCTATCCAACCTATGCTATATCCCTAGAGGAAGTGGGATAGCCTAAGAGACTACGTGGAAGAGAAGGGGATTCCATTCCTTTGGTTGTGTGGGTTGAGGGGAAAGAGAGTTGGTGTATTGGAATGATTGTGAAAATTAGTTTGCTAAGAGGGGACCATAAACTTCCTTAGGAATCACCCTCTCTTGTGGATTCATATCCTCATATTGGGGGTGATTTGTTGTTGAGAACTATAATAACAAGTCTACAATTGGGTGGAATGTTTGTCCTCTGTAGCGGGTTGCTTGCTTTTTATTAATATAAGTTATCATATTCAATGTATTTAATTGTGTTGAACGTTGATTTTAATTGTTGTGCATTTCACTATGTGTTTTATCTTATTTACTATTACCTTCTATGAGTAAATGCCACATTTGCATATGAGTTTTGTGTGATCGAATGTCGTTGTATGTGTTTAATTGTTTCTACACATGTTTAAAATAATTTCATTCATGTTTTTAATATATGAATAGTTGCATGAACATGTATGTTATGCTGTGTATTTTTCAATATTTAAATTTGACATCATTGTTATCTTTAATATTTTAGTAAGAATGAAACTCAAGTTAGTTGATTTTAGTAGTAATGAGACTGAGGTTGAAAGATAAGTACATTAGATGTATAAACGGTTACATTATTAGGGCCATAAATTTCATATACAAGTTCCATCCCAAGGCACAAAATCATTGTTTAGAACCTAAAAATGCATCAAAATTTCATGTTTTGAAATCTAACAAAATGAAGACCATCTCTAAGATGTCCCAAATCCTAAATAATTTTATATGATACTTATTTAGATCTATTTTGGATCATTTAATGTATATAATCTTGACATGTGGAGTTGCATTTATTACACCTACATTCTTGTATGTGGTTTAATGTATCTGATACTAGTTGAGATGAAAATGACACGATATGCACATGTTATAAAAAATAGTTTATGGAGCCCATAGGGTATGATGACTATATCAATAGTGAGAAGGATATGTCATATTTTTTTTATATGAAATGTGATCTTCTAATAGTTAGGTTTGTAAGTTGTGTCATGCAAGATAAACATATTTTTCCTAACCAACCATGATTTTGGATGCAGCTTGGTATGTGAATGTAAGATTAGGGTGGCCATCGAAATAATAAGCATGTTCTAATTCAATAGAGGATAGTGGAGGTATTTCTCATTAATTCAAAAATGGGTATGAGATTAGGTGTTTACGTCCATTTCTTTTAATTGACTATGATATAGTGTAAGATTCTTATCATGGCAAGAGGGGAAATCTCACAATGGTGTGTATATGTGTTACTTATCATATTAATAATTTAAATATAATATAAATTAATTATATTATATAAATAAAATTTTAAATTTTATATAGGGATATGTATTTGCAATGTTTACCATTTAAAAAATACGATAAATATAATATAAATTAATTATATTATTAAATATAATATAAATTAATTATATTATATAAATAAGATTTTAAATTTTATATAGGGGTATGTATTTGCAATGTTTACCATTTAAAAAACAAAGTTTATGCTTTATGTTGTGTAATGTTAAGGTATTTTATGTGTGTAATATATGAGGACGAGTTAAGTGATACAATAAGATATTGTGAAAGTCAATAGATGTGGGTTGGGAAGGTTCCATAACATTTGGACGATTCTTCATAACATATTTTCTTTCGTATCTGAAATTTGGTGTTTAAGAGCAAACTCCAATAAAACACAATATTGTTGTATTTAATTAATTATATGGCTAGCTATGTGTGGGTTGAAGAGGTTTTTGGTGTTGGGGACATATTCTGGGAAAGGTATATTTTTGGTTATATTTTTTTAATTTTTTTTTTTGGAATTATTTATCCAAAATTAATGGAGATTTTGGGAAATCAAAGAAATGTAAGAAGTTATATAGAAATATGTGAGAGTTTGGGAGTAAATGTGAGAGACACCTTCCATCTTCATTTATGTATTTTAGATATAGGTTTAGAGATTTCAAAAGATGGAGTGGCTTCTCAAATGGTAGGGTGATTCGTATTATGATTGCTAAGATAATATACTTGCATGGTTCAAAAATGAGTTCAAGTATGCAAGTCTTCATCCTATAATAAGTATTCCTTATGTAGCAGTATTATCCATTATCTTTATTTCTTTATTTATTTGTCCTTGTCTCCATTAGGGACTATAGGTTTCACCTCGAAGTCAAGTAGAATTGACTGCCTATTAGTTTATAGGTTTTTCATGAAGTATTTCAATGTTTCAAGCAATACTATCTATTAATTCTTTTATTTTGAAATTAATTTTTCTATGAATTTTAAAAATTTATAATCATAATTTTTTATTGGTCTATAACATAGTGATGAGATTAAATACTCTTGTTGGAGGGAAATATTATTTATGGATTTTTTAGACTTTAAAATCAATTTTAAAAATAGGTAAAACTAAATTACACGATTCATCCAATCGATCGGTTGAAACAATCGCTTGTAATTGCATTGCAATCGATCCTATCACTGAACTCATATATCTAACACTATAAATCAGTGTGGTTGATGTAGTCGATGATCTGTGCATATGCTTCTAACCACCTTGAAAGCCAAAGGGTGCACCTCAACTTCTCATCGCCTTGAAAGCCAAAGGGAGAGGTGGCAATGAAATAAGGAAGGAAGCAAAGACAATGTAATTGAAACAATAATAGAAATCACATAAGATTGCACATATACATGGAAAACAAATGATAGTGAATGTTGAACATGACTAATGAGATTTGCTTCATTCAGAAATTTGATTGATGAGATTTCCTTTATTCAGAAATTCAATGTCTCCTTGTCTTAAACCTATATTTAGTTGTTTAAGTGCACCTTATCTACCATTAGGTAGAACCCCTTCACATTAATGTTGTTGATCTTACTTCAAAATTATTTCATTTTTCATAATATCTTCTTTCAAATTTAGTTCCATGTTTGTTATAATAGATATTACAATCAAATTACAGACAGGTCAATTAGGTGTTGGATATCTAATTCATATTTTTACTAATTTCTAAATTTCTTAATTTTTTTACAACTATGTGATTTAGACTCTATATCCCTTGAAATCTTGGGCATTTATTTTCGGCTCGCCCAAAAATTTACAACACCTTTTGAACTGCGAAAAATATTCTCCCTTGTTTACTAAATTTAGCCACCTTTTTGCTCTAATATCGGGCTTGAAATCCTTACCTTGTTTGAAAACCTTCATGGGAGTCGAAATATCATTTGCAGAATGCAATAATTTCCTTGGCCTGTCTTTCTATTGTTTCAGGGTGAGAAATTTGCGAATTATAGACTCCAAATTGCTAAAAAATAGTGTCCCGAGTGTTAGGATCTTTAAAGCCACATAGATTAATTTTGCAGCAGAAAACCAAAGAAAACATGCACAAATTCAATCACAAAGGAGACAATAGTTTACGTGGTAAAACCCTCAGGGTGAGGGAAACATCCACGGGACAATGACAACGACATTCTTATTGTTTAATAAACCGAAGATTACAACCAACAGCTTGGAGAGGGCTTGAAGCCCTGGCTCAATATTTGTCTCTCAGGCATACATATTTAAACAACTTCTCCCACGGTTACAATGAAACTAATTGATTAATTGTACATTCTAACTTAGGTTTCCTTATCTCAACCAAAAGCTGAATAATAGGATCAAGATCCACATCCCATGGGGATTTGTTGTCACCATTTCAACAATCTCCACCTTGACAACAATTTGCCTGATGCCTTGTCCAATTTGATCCATCACCTTCAAGAGAAGCAAATCACAACCACAACTTCTCTTCAATATTGGTTCCAAAAAAGATGTCTTCACAACTTGTTCGAATATGGACCACTCCACCTCCATTAGTAACATGTCTTACAAAGTGATACCATGTCCAATTTAGGTAAGTTGAACTATGTGTCAAACGCACAAGGCTTTGACTACCACAGAAAAAAAAACCTACATTTTGTCCAAACTAACCCAATGGTCCCTTATAATCATAAAAGATAGAACCTGAAGTAGATATTTTCTTGTCCAAATCCTCCTGCAAAATCTGAATAATCTCAGACAAAAAACATTGAAATCACTGTAGGTGATACACATGCCTCTAAAATACTGAAGCACCCATTTCACTGCTTTACTTGCATTTGTCATGTGACCAATGACAACACCAACTGTATGTGAAATATCTAATACTTGAACATATCAAACCTTTCCATCACATACTTTATACTTCCAACTAGCATACAATACATGAGACATAACCTTTTCTTCCATATTACAATGATATACGCCTGAAGAAAACAAATGGAAAGCCAAAGGGATATTTTCTGGTTTCACATTATTCATGCCGAATTTCCTGAGTATCTTTTCTTTATACTGCAACTGTGATAACCAAATCTTACCATCTTTCCTGCCTCTATGTATTTCCATGCCCAAGATTTGTTTTTGCTGCTCCTTGATTCTTTGCCACGAACATCCTTGCCAACTGAGCCAACCTGCTGATCTTAACCATGCTTTTACTTCAAAAAACATATCGTTAGCAATCTAAACACCAAGATAATGAATTTACCATAAACACAATGGTTAAATTCATTTCTTGTAAAACTTGGCTCACCATGAAGGAATCACCCATCTTGTACCAATTCCTGATGCACATTTCAGGCCATACAATGACTACTTGAGCTTCCAAACAAATCTTCTGTTGCGATCCTGAACAAACCCTTCTAGTTGTTCGATATACATATATCCTCATACAAATCTCCATAAAAAACTTGTCTTAGCATCTAGCTACAACAACTAGTGCCAAGGCTACATGAATAGAGAAAATCTTAACAACTGATGAGAATATTTCATGGAAATCAATGCCTTCCAAATACATTTCTGCTATCAGTCATGCTTTATACCTTTCATCTTATACTATGTCTGTTTTGAGAAGAAATCCATCAAACACTATCTTTGTTAATGATGATCTATATCCCTTAACATCATCATTATAACCAACAAAGATATACCTGTTTGATCTGGATCCTACTTAGAATGTTGATGACAGCATGAACATAACAATAAAACAATTTCAAAAAACTAAGTAATCACAAGAGAAAACCTGTTCAATATACCTCTTCCAGAATCTTCCATCCTTTTGCAACTAATGGTGACCGATTTGCCAGATACCACTTAACTTCTTCTGACCACAACTCATGCTACAACTTGGCATTACTAAAGATGCCATTCGATCCCAATTGTCCTACAATAATTTCCAAAATTCCAAAGAATATGAACCTGCCTCCATCATGTATTCTCAAACCCTTGATTTAACCTGCCAATACTTAAACACATCAACCTTTCTATTGACCCAACTTTTTGACCAGGGCACCTTCAGTGCTCCACCTTGAACAGAGTATTCGAAACCTTGACTAAATCTAACCAAGACTGCCAAATGAGCTTTTCACTATTCACCTCCAAGCCACTTTACAATGGAGTTTCACCGAGCCCTTAAACATGCTCCATGGCATGCAATTCTATGGACACCATACCATGGGCAACCAATAATCATGGGGCCGATACCCACAACTATAGAGCTATGTACAAAATTTTTAACTCATGACTCATGCCCCCCACCCCTCTTTAGTCTACCTAAATCTATGTCTAGATTTTTCATAGGTGACTTAACAGAACCAGGGGTACGCATGACTAACTAGGTCTTACAACAATATGCCCAATTACATGTAACCAAAAAATCCAACGTCAAATAACCCTTGCAACACCTTCACTTTAAAACTTGGTACTTTGCATCTTTGCCATTACCTCAGAGGGAACCAGATCAAAACTTATAAAATCATAACTTCTGAATTCAAATGGGAATAAAAAAAAAAAAAAAAAAAAGTTATCACCTTATACCTCCCATTTCATATTCATCCACCATATATCATAAGAATCCACCCACATGATCCACTTTATAACAAGTCATCCACGGATCCACTTTTAAACCAGAGTATTAATACATAGTCTCGATCCACCTTTATGGTAATAAACTTCATACCAAAATTTAAATGAGCTTCCACGCATTATTCAAGAGTAAATTTCATACCTTCTGTTTTGTTCCTCAAATTTTCTGATTCTTCTGTTTTGTTCCTCAAATTTTCTGATTTTCGCTCCCTCAATGATCTCGTTCCCTCAAGATCTCGTTCTTTGCGGCCTCGTTTCGTTTACAGTACCTGAATCATCGATCTCGATCTCCTTCTTTCATGGAAATTTGGTGGAGGCAGCGATGAACCGCAGGAGCTTTAAGAAACTGAGCGAGGCTTGTAGTGAATTGGGCTTCTTCCGTGTTATCAACCATGGAATCGACCCAAATGTTATTCAAACACTGGATTCAGTTGCTCAAGATATGAGTGCACTGCCCACTGAAATCAAAGAAAGGGCCATTTTCCCCATTTATCGCTCGCTTCAGCGGATTTCAAGAGGAGCAATACCAGTGCTCCCTTCAGAAGGAAATACCACAAACTGAGAGACCCGCGCTCCTCCAATTCACTATTGTGCAGCTGTTCATCCGAAAATATTGCCGTTGCGATTTCAGTGGCCGCCTATCCGCTTTGATACCATTTGTTAGGATGTTTAAAGCCACATAGATTAATTTTGCAATAGAAAACCAAAGAAAACATGCACAGATTCAATCACACAGGGGACAATAGTTTACGTGGTAAAACCCTCAGGGTGAGGGAAACATCCATGAGACAATGGCAACGATATTCTTATTGTTCAATAAACTGGAGATTACAACCAACAACTTGGAGAGGGCTTGAAGCCCTCGTTCAAGATTTGTCTCTCAAACACACATATTTAAACAACTTCTCTAATTCATTAATTGTAGACACACATATTTAAACAACTTCTCTAATTCATTAATTGTACATTCTAACTTAAGTTGCCTTATCTCAACCAAAAGCTGAATAATAGGATTGAGATCCACATCCCATGGGGATTTGTTGTCACCATTTCAACACCTAGACCAAAATTGCTTAAATTATTCGTTCGATTGCCAATATACGTTGAAATCCACCCATGATGATTGCATACAATATAGAGCATTCTAGTGTCACCATAATGCTTCCTAGACATAAGAACGATATGATCAATATTCGATAGACAAGTTGGATATTGCATTTTTTCAAACAGGAGTGAACACTAACATACCTCATGTAAAACTTGTAGGATGATACAAGCTTACGCGCGTTTCATGAATTTATCATGGAAAAATCGAATTTATAATTCATGTATGTACATTAAATATTTCACATATTAATAAGAATTATTTATTTTAAATATATTTTTAATATCTTAGGCCCACTTTATATAATACAATAATTAGAAGTCTATCTGGTTTTTTGAAATGTTGGTGTTTTTTAATTTCGGGTGGATAAAATTTATGTTCAAATTTTATGAAGGATATGAATAGAGCTTAACCATTGTCGATTGTGCAGTGCCCATACATTAAAGTCCACGACAATCTTTCCATAACCATAAATGAAGTTTCAAAGTTTGGTTAAAGCCATAAATATTTTTGTCGGTTTCAAAATAATGGGATGACGACACTGAAAGTGCTCTTCTAGCCTAGTAAAGCGGCTCTCTTTCGAGATGTGTAACCCCCTCGAGTAAGCGACCAACTGAAACAAATTACAAAATACATTAGAATGTGATGTATAACTTCGTCAAGTGAAGCGGTTTATTTTAAGGATGCGTAATCTAAGAGAAAGTGTTTTTCATCTTTAATCTTCTTAATATCACAAAGATGACACACTTCTTCATCTCACGAGTTTTAAGAATTGACCAACCCCACTTTCACTATAAAGCTCATAAGAATTTGTTCTTATCTTAATAATGCTTATTTTTTTCTTTACACTCGTCAAAACAAATAAATAATTTTGATATTTTAAATACATACATAATTTTGATATAAAATTAGTTAAATAATTTATTATTTGTTTTATAAAATAACTTATTATAAAAAAATTAATTATTATTATAATTAAAAAAATAATATAACAATAATAATAATTTTTTAAAATTACTTATTAAAAAAAATTGAGCTCTTTTTTTAATTTAAAATAATTATTAAATTCATTTTAAAAATTTCTTTTAAATTAAAACATTTTTTTATTTAAAAAATAAGAAAAAAAAACAAAATGTATGAGAATTATGCTAATTGATGATGAGAATGCGAGCTTGTACTCAAGTGCCAACATAATACATCCATGAGAATGTGAGCATGTACTTGATTGCTGTGGGTGTTTGTAAATGTAAGAGTTGATAGCAATTATTTTTAGTTGTATGTGTATGGGTGTTTGTGTAGATTTAAGAGTTGAGAATAGTCGTTCATAGTGGTGTTTGAGTTAAGTGTTTTTCAACATGCTGAATCTATTTTTACATTCAGAAATACAATTTATTAAAAAACAGAATATAGAACAGTGAGACAACTCCTTATTGTTTTACATTGTCATTCATATAGGTGAATTTGAAATAAACAAATAAAACAGTAAAGACATGACATTGAAACAAAAAGTCTATGAGCTCTTTTATAAATCAATATTTAACTATTAAATGAAATTAATCAAATCATTTTAAATTTTTTCGAACAACTTAATGGATATTGTTTTTAACACAGTGATGAGTGACATATAATACAATGGTGTTGGCTAAATGTTCTAGGTTTTTTGGCCGAATCAGGAGATGTAAATTTGGAAAAAATCTCTATTTTTTGTTGTTTAAATTACATTTTTGAATATATAAATGGATTCACCATGTTGAAAAATCCATGAGATACTCGGATTATATAAACTTAACCACTAAAATCTGCAAATCCAACCATTTTTCACCGGATTTTGGACAAAATCAAAGTAAAAAAGTAAAAAAAAAATCAAAAGATATATACTAAACTTGATAAAATTAAAGATGAAATGATAAGAATACTTCATAAATTTAACATGGGATAATAGATATATGGATATAAAACATATATTATATATATGTTTCATGTATATATAATATGTATGACGAATGCTTTCTCCCCTTGTGATCTGTTTCACTAACTACCCAATTGGGCGTGGGCTGGAAAGAAACGGTGGCAGGCGAGTAAATGAGTGAACGTGCTGCAACCTAGGGATAGCTCAACCTACATGCCTGACCTCTTCTATATTTCGATTTATATTTATATATGTATGTAAATGGGCAGAGAGGTAATATCTCAGCTCCAAGGTGACTTGGAAAGAAATAGCTGCTTTGTAGTTAGTTTCCTGGTTTATTATGTATGCAAATTTAATGAATATTTATCTTCAATTGGTATCTTCATGTGGACTTAAGAAAGAATAATTATGTATTAATAGTTATAAAAGGATATGTTCATGTGGAATTGAGAATAATTATGTATTAATAGTTATAAAAGGAGATTATGTTGTTGTAGTATCTATAAAATAATATGTTCAAATTTAATCTAATGTAAAGAATGGATGATTAAATTATAAAGGTAAAATTTCCATGAGTCATGATTGAGATATCTATCTATGTATATGCTTGAATTTAAAATGTTTATTTTATATATTTTCACATACCTAGAGATGCTTGATGGCATTAGGAAACAAGGGCCCTGCCGCACAAACTTGAAATTGAAAACCAAAACCATATTTTTCTGCTGGAACTTTATGATAATTTGGTATAAAGTGTTGTGTTTAAAATTTATGATAATTTGTTATCAAGTGATTACGACCATAACCATATTTTACTTCTAACTTGGTATAAAATGTTTATGACGAGAACCATATTTTACTTAAAAATAGTTTTGGTTTATAATCAAAAGAGACTTTTGTTATATGCCATTTTTTTATATCCTAGTCAAAATATTTCCTCTTTGTTGATTTCATTTTTGTTTATATCCTAGTTAAAATATTTCATAGTATTTCCTTTTTGTTGATTTCTGTTCTTGTTTATTATGTATCTTTCTAGTTATAGAATAAAAAATTGCCATCTTGATGGACATTAGCAAAGTTAAAGTTTGATTATAATGTAAACTTATTTATTTTAATATTGAAAAATGCATTATAATTACTTAGAAAAATAATTATAAATATTCATGACAAATTGCATTTAAAATTCAATATGATTAAAAAACATAAAAAAAAACTCATATATAAGTTCAATTAGATTAAAAAACATAAAACATATAAAAAATATGGGTAAGTATATTTGTATGAGTTGAATTCCAAAATGTATATCCTCCTAAAATATTGAGAATTCACTCTAGATTATGAGAATTGATAATTTATAATCTTTCTTTTACCCCCAAGAAAAAAATCACTTTTTTATTTTTATTTAACAAATTCTAGATTTATAGAACCATATGATTAGGAGTTTGATAAAAATTGTGTTACATGATGTTTGGTTTACTTTATGAAAATAAACTTTCTTTGCACAACATAAAAAAATGCACAATTTTAAATATACTAACCATATGACCTATTTTATAATAAGATTTGTAGATTAATAAGATAATATAATAAGGTAATCTATGAACTATTGGCATTTAGTAGTGATCATAGGGAAAATAGATAATACCATAAATTTGAAACATTCATATTGTTGGGTAGTGGAAGCATAAATTCAATAAGATTAATGACAAGAAAAAAACTGAGAATAACAATCACATAATGAACACAGTGATTTACGTGGAAAAACTCTTTTGAGGGAAAAAACCATGGGGCAATGATAATCAGTATTCTCATTATTCAAAGGAGAATTACAGTGGCCAAACATGGACTTAAAACCATCATCTCACTATCTTCCCACACACTGTGCTACACTACATTTATTCTACACACCTCTACAAGTATGCTAGATATATAGGATCTGTTAGGCAGTTAAACAAACTAGTTACAACATGATTCACCAGTTACACAAACTGATCATTGTAGTGTGCATGCATGCACATTCCATTTTTAGCTGATACAGTGTGCATGCATCTACATGGGAAATTAGTTCCAGTAGTTTCAACAATCTCCATGACCCTGACAACAATTTACCTAATATACCATGTCTGAATTAATTCGTCATCTTTTCTACAAGCCAAAAGAATCCAAACACCCTCGTAGCTTCTCTAACAAAACTGGTTTCGTGAACATGTCTACATAATTCACTTTTGTATGGACCTTTTCCAGAGCCACCACCCCCTTCATCAACAACCTGTCTTACAAAATGGTATTTAATAGATATATGCTTCATCTAAATGTGATAAATTGGATTTCTAGCCAAATGAATAGAACTTTGACTATCGTAGAATACTTTCACCTTGTCCTGCATACTCACCCATCAAACCTTTTAACCAAATTTCCTCCTTGCATGCATGTGAGGCAGTCATATATTCTGCCTCAGTAGTGGATAAAGCAACTATGTTTTGAAGTTTTGACATCCAACTAACAGGTCCTCCTGCAAGAGTAAAGACATATCCTGAAGTGGACCTCCTTTTGTCCAAGTCACCTACAAATATGAACCGACATAACCACAAAATGAATCACTGGAACCATCATAGGTGATAGAATAATTAATTGTTCCCCTAAGATACCAGAGCACCCATTTCACTACTACCCAATGCTCTTTACCTAAATTTTCCATGTATCTACTGACAACACCAACTGCATGTGAAATATCTATTCTGGTACTCACCATCACATACATCAACTTCCTACTGCATTAGCATATGGTACATAAAATATATAATCCTTTTCTTCAACATTACTATGACATAAACTTGAAGAAATATTAAATGGGAAGTGTAACGCCCCCTCCATTACGACTAGGAAAAGCAAAGCACAATAGGTACATTTTTTTTCCCTTTAAATCATTAGGAAAATTATTGTCCACACGTAATTCATAGTAGCGCATAATCAACGACATCATAATTAAAATCATTACAAGCGAATCATCATTGTGATTAATAACGACGCAACCAACGCATCAACATAAATGATAGCGACACCTGACCAACACACAAACATAAATAGTGGCGCAGTTCAACACATCACAATCAACTGAAGCAAATTATAAACAATGATCAACTGAATAATGAATATTAAAATGAATACCCACCCCACCTACCCTACAAGGTTAGGACCTCCAGGACACATAAGAAACATTCAAGGACATGATTCATCCTATTGATTTTGACCATTTAAGGTCTCA